>CM045743.1:46070142-46105142 GCA_024760905.1 Plotosus lineatus | reverse complement strand
GGTGTGTGCAAGTGTGTGTACATGTATGTGTAGATGTGCATAGATGTGTATGTGTGTGTTGGGGTGCGTGTGAGTATGTGTGGAGGTATGTGTATGTGTGTGTATGTGATTAGGTGTGTTTGAGTGTGTGTTTGTGTATGTGTGTAGGTGTGTGTAGGTGTGTTTGTGTATATGTGTAGGTGTGTGTATGTGTGTAGGTCTGTATACGTGTGGTTGGTATGTGCAGGTGTGCATAGGTTTGTGTGTGTGTGTGTGTGTGTGTGTGTGTGTGTGTGTGTGTGTGTAGGTGTGTAGGTGTGTTGGTGTGTTGGTGGGTGTGCTTACTCATTGAAACGTTACTCATTGAACGTCAGTGGTTCAGTCCCCATGATCACCACTGTTTGGCCCTTTAGTGAGACCCTTATCCCTCAATTGCACAGATGTATTAAAAAATGATAACTGTAATTTTTGATTGATGCCAAATGCTGTAAATGTGTGAATATGTGTGTGAGAGAAAGAAAGTGTGTGTGTGTCTGTATGTGTCTGTGTGTTTGTGAGTGTGCGTGTATGTGTGAGTATGTGAATGTGTGTTAATGATTGTGTAGGTCTGTGTATGTAAGTGTAGGTGTGTGTGTGTGTGTGTGTGTGGGTGCGTGGGTGGGTGGGTGTGAGTATATAGATCTTATGTTTAACTTGGTTATGTGTTTAAGCACCGTCTCTCAGGTGTCATTAAAAAAATACTAAAATATGGAATTCTAACTCATATTTTGAACTTAAATCCACTTGCAAATGCTAATTAATTAAAATAAAGTCAAAATGAAAGATTAACAAGCAGTGATTTGCTGTGAAAGTGGAAATATCTGTCTAATAAAGTGTAATTGATGCTGAATGTAAGGTCTGTGCATGTTGAAGGTATAGTTAAGCCCCGCTGGGTTGTCTGATAGGTCCTTATCTCTGTTCTGCACTGCTCAGGTCTGGAATTTGGCTATTTCTCGAAATGTTTATTTAATATTTTATGAAAGGAGTCTCCAGTGTCAACAGAGCAGCTTACAGTAACATGACCCGTGTGGGTTTTGTTCTATTCGCATCAAAATAGAGAGAGAGGGGGAGTGAGAGAGAGAGAGAGAGAGAGAGAGAGAGAGAGAGAGAGAGAGAGAGGACTGTTTATTACTGCTATTAGTGAGAACTGCAACGAACTTGTTTAGTGGATGTTTCAAAACAATACATGTGATTATGAGCTAAAGTAATAAACTAATATTAAATTCATTAAAAAATACCACTGTGATGTAAAAGGAGTAAATCACATGCAGACGTTTTGCTATAGTAAAATAATTAAGGTTTCATCACATCACCCCATCATATAGTACAGAGCACCATATATTTACAGAAATTCTAAATGATTTATTTAAATAAAACAGATTATTGAATTATTTATAGATACTGAGAACGCAGCTGTGACCACACAGGTATACACATGTTCACTATCAAGAGCATCAATATGATGATCTGCAGTCATTCAAAGTTCGACATATAGAATAGTTTTACATCAGCCGTAACCCAGTGGTTCGAGAAGCAGCTTTGGCACCGAAAGGAAAAAATGTGTGGTGGGGGGTGAGCTGCACCAAACCCACAAATGCTCTCGGGGTGCACCAATATGTGTGGCAGCCCACCGCTTTGAGTGTGTGTGTGTGTGTGTGCACGTGTGTGTGTGTGTGTGTGTGTGTGTGTGTGTGCGCACGCGTGTGTGTGTGTGTGTGTGCGCGTGTGTGTGTGTGTGTGCGTGTGTGTGTGTGAGTGTGTGTGTGTGTGTGTGTGCGCGCGTGTGTGTGTGTGTGTGTGTGTGTGTGTGTGTGTGTGTGGTCACTTTGGATGAATTAAATGCAGAGGCAATAATTTCCCCTTGCGGGATTAATACAGTATAACAAAATAAAAATAAATCAAAAGATCTAAATCAGCACGTGTTCTGGAACATTCTCTATCCTGCTGCTAAGAGAACTACCACAAATGCATTACACATGTGATTGCTCAACTCGGACGACTCATTTAAACCAGTACATAAAGTTGGAGTTGGCTGACAGGAAGCACATGTTGTTCTTACAGGATCCTCCGTAGCTCGGGGGACATGCTGAACATGGCACGCCCACTTTGTAGGGCGCCTCCCCAATCCAGTTCCCCCTGCAAATAAAAAACTTTATATACTAAAGCAAAAATTAATTAATTAATCAGATAATTGAGGTTCTTTCAGACTTCACTCACACCAACATCAGTGGCAGACATGTGGAGAGCGGCCTAAGATCTAAAGAAGGGGTTTCAATAGAGACCCCATCAGCTATTTTTATGAACAAAATGGAGTTATGCAAAAATTATATATTTAAAGGTGATGGATGATGATGGTGATTATGATGATGGTGGTGATCATGGTGATGATAATATTGGTGATTATGATCGTGGTGATGATGATGGTCTAAATGATGTTGATGATGACGGTGGTAAAGGTAGGTAAGGATGTTGATGGTGATGATGATCATGATGATGGTGATGATGCTGATGGTGATGATGAGGGCGATTATGATAGTGGTGGTGATGGTGGAGATGATGGTGATGATGAGGATGGTGATGATGATGGTGATGATGATGATGATGATAATAGTGATGATGATGACTATGATGATACTTACCTTAAATGACTTTGCTGACACACTTTTTCAACCTGAGGTTTGTGGTATATTGTAATTGTTTATCTGTTTGTTGTAATTTATTTTAAATCTGTTTTATAACTTAATTATATCTCTTCAAATATATTCCAATAATGTGGTGGTCTTTGATCTACTGAGTCTGGTGTATTTGTGAGTAATGGAGACACCAGGTGGCGCTACTGAGTGAGTTATAAACATACAGCACTCACTTTGGGGAATAATCACAGACCAGGTAGGTCGCTTGTCTCCACACTGATCCCCAGACCACCATGTTGTAACATGCCTGAACTGCACAGCCCACGCGGTTTGTTGTTCCCCAAACCATCTGTAAAAAAACAAACAAAAAAAGAGAGAATTTCTTATAAAACAAACCTGACACACAAACATACAAGTTTAAAACAAGGATATATATATATATATATATATATATATATATATATATATATATATATATATATATATATATATATATATATATATATATATATATATATATTAACTTGGCTTATGTCGGGTGCCAGTCCTCTTCTGCCACCCGAACCACCATGGCTGCCCAGAAGCTCCTGTCCTGCATAGCCTTTCCCATACCATCAACCTGTAGACCAGTGTCTCTTTGCAGTACATCTAGGTATATGAGGGGTGGTCTTCCAGGCCTCCTTCTCCCATGCACTGGAGGCCGTAGCACTAAGTTGAAGACTACTTCCTTGCTGTTTCTGAAAGCATGTCCAGCAAATCTTAGATGCCTGGCTCGTATTTTGTCTGAAAGTTTTGGAAGACCAGTGTAAAGTTCTTTGTTTGTACAATGTTGCTCCCACTTTATGTTGCGGATGCACCTCCTTGTGTCCAGCTGTTTCTCCAGTTTAGGGGTGACCGTCCATGCCTCACAGATGTACAAAAGTACCGACTCCATTGTTGTGTGTTTTGAGTTTACTTGGCAGGTCTGACGTCCAGATCTTTTCAAGCTTGTTACAGGCTCTCCATGCTGCTGTCTTGCGGGAGTTGATGTCCTTGGAGGTGCTCCCCGTATGGGACCCCAGATACTTGAAGTCATCCACTTCCTCTAGAGTGGATCCATCTGTGGTAATCAAACATACTGGCATCTGCTGGTTGAAGGCCATGAACTTGGTTTTCCCTATGTTTATCTGTATACCTACCCTTGCACCTGAGGTTTCTACATTCCGGAGTAGCTGCTGTGCTTGCTGGACTACCTCAGAAACGAGTGCTATATCATCAGCAAAGTCCAGGTCCATCACTGCCCTAGGCCCAATTCTCCTACTCCTTCCCCTCACCAGTTGGAAGCCTAGTTCCTCTTCTCTCCCTTCTATGGCCACTCTGCATGCATAGTCCGGTACTATTACGAACAAGTATGGTGCCAGGGTGTCCCCTTGCAGGACTCCTGCTTGTATCTCAAAAGGCCTGGTGTCCCTGTCTGGAGTTATCACTTTTGCCTTTGTTCCCTCTTACATAAAACCAATGGCATAGATGATCTGCCCTGGGATGTTGTAAGCTTTTAAAATCTTCAGCATCTTGCCCCTGTGGATGGTATCATACGCCTTCCGAAAGTCTATGGAGGTGATTATGGCAGGTAGGTTGTGACTTATTATTCCCTTTATCAGTCTGCGTAGGCAAGTATGTGCCCAACTGTAGAGCCTCCTTTTCTGAACCCATTTTGGTTACATCTCAATAGTCCATCCACAGCTGGCCTTATACAGTTTAGCAGCATCTTGTTAACGACCTTGGCCACCAGTGAGCTCAGGCTGATACCCCTGTAGTTGCTCCCTTGTCTAAGATCATCAGATTTAGGTATGGGAATGATGTTTAACAGGGTCCACTGCCCAGGCTTTTCTCCCTGAATCAGTTCTCTGTAACAGAAATCCAGAATGATCTTGTCCAGCCCCTCACATCTCTTCAAAACTTCTGGTGGAATTCCATCCTCCTCACTAGCTTTTCCTTCCAACAGAGATTTCCTGGCTTTCTCATATTCCCCCTGTTCTAATGGGCCTTCCTTGATGTTGAGCTCCTCGTATACAGTAGGAATTGCCTCATCCTCCTCCATGACACCAGGGGGATTTCCAAGAAGAGTTTTGAAGTGGTTATACCAGTTCTCCATCCTTTCTTCCTGTGTGTTTCCTTCCAGCTGTCCATTTCTAGTTGTCTTTCTGTCAGTGATGTCATGATGAGTTTTCAGCTCTGTCCATGCTTGCAGTTTGAATGGGGTCTCTCCACCTCTCTAATCTTGTTGTTGAGATCTTCCTCCTCAACTGCTATTTAGCTTGCTTTCAACTTCTTTTTGGCTTGATTGTACTCTTGTCTGTTCTCTGCAGTTGTATCCTCTTTGTATTGCCCATACGCAACATTCAGCTCATCTCGAGCCTTCATCACCCTGGGGTCCTCTGAATGCCTTGTCTTTCTTCCTCTTTTCCAGAGTGGGACCACTTTCTCTGCTGCCTCCTTAGTACCCTTGATAAACCTCTCGTACCGGTCCGTAGCAGTTTCATCAAGTTCCTGTAGTGGCTGAAACCTATTGTGTACCTCGATTGTGTACTGCTCTTGCGTGTCTCTTCTGGTTTTGAACAGGTTCCAGTCGTACTGCCGTTTCCTTGGCTCTGCTTTTTTCTTCCGCAGGCTCAGTCTTACCCTGGCAGATACGATTCTGTGATCCAAGCCAACGCTTTCAAAGGAACTGTATGCCTCCACATTCAGCATGCTGTTGCGCCACTTTCTATGTATAAAGACATGGTGTAGCTGGCACTTGATGCCTCCTGGGCTGATGAAGGTCTAAAGCTTACCTGCCTTCTTCCGAAAGTTGGTGCAAGAGATGACTAGGTCCTTTTCGTTTGCCAAATCCAGCAGCTGTCTACCGTTTCTATTTGTTTCCTTCTGGGATGTGAATTTGGCGCCTTGTGCTCATATTATGCATTGAAGTCCCCTACAACTATAAGTAGGTTGTGGGCTGGAATGGCTTCAATTGCTTTTGACAGGTCGTCGTAATGAGCTTTGACTGTGTCTTCATCTGTCGTGTTGGTTGAACATTAGGTGACAATGATGCTTGTTGCTGGGTTCCCCTGGAAGCTTGCTGTTAGTATCCTCTCTGAGTTCAGTGTAACTTTGGCTAGTGAACTGCTTGCTCTATAGCTGAGTAGAAACCATACTCCTCCAACAGCGGCTCAAGCTTGATTCCTAGTTCCAGATGTTCGAATGAGCATGTTGCCATTGATGATTTCGTACTTGACTTTCTCCTCGTGCATAATGTGGTGCTCCTGGATTCCCAGAACATCAATTTCATACAGGCTCAGGTTGGCTGCCAACTCTTCTCTGCAGATTGCTTCCTTTATGGTTCTGACATTAAGAGTTGATATTGTTGTGGTGTTCCTGCAGTTGGCAAGTCTTCTCCCAATACAGGTACCTCCATCAGGTTGTTCCTTCCTTGCGGGTTCCGGGACAAGTCGTCATGGAAACCCAATGCGTCTTGGTCTGTGGTGGGAGCTGTTTTAGGGACTCTAACCCTAGTGTTACTTCTGTTCGCCATCATAGTTTTTCTATTGCTAATAATGACTGGGGTCGCCACTCCTGCAGTATGGTTTGTCATATGAGTTGTCCTTTTCGCAGTCCTGTGGCCGTTGTAGGGTGGTCAGTAAACTGTCCTCCTACCTCTGCCCTTCACCTTAGTCACATCCATAAATCTTCTCTTTGGTCTTCCCCTTGGCCTTCTGCCTGGTAATATCTGTATTTATATTATATTATGTTATATTATATTATATTATGATATGTACTTTATATGATATCTATGAGGAGGAACATTGACAATGTCAATCATGCAATAATCATCCAATTTATCAGATGGCATGGTTGTAATAACTCAGTTATCCCACGGCACTGACACAAGACCAATACTTATTTGATGACTTTCTGTCAATCAGACTTGAGGAAATTTGTTGAATAAATAATAATGTCCATTAGTATTAACACATGCAAACAGCGCCCTCTGATTGGTTCATTATGTCGGCAATAGTAGACACTACAATAGACCTGAGAAATGCTGAAATTGAAATGTACCCCCACCCCACACACCCGACACACCCCGCTGATATATTTACCTGTGTATAATGTGTGCACATGGGTCCATAACAGCGCATGGGGCAGGTGGGGTTGCAATGCTGTGGGTACGGGAAAACATAATCCTTCACTTCATCATACCAGGGTTTCACCAGCTGCAGTATGGACCGATAACTAATAATAATAACAATGACAACAAAACAATAAAAATAATAACAAAAGCAATAATAACCACAACAAATATGATGATGATGATGATGATGATGATGATGATGATGATGATGATGATGATGATGATGATGACGACAATGATGTTGATGATGATGATGATGATTTGAAGTAGTAGGGTGTGAGATTATTGAGACTCACTTGCCCGTGCGGACGGAAAGATTTTGTCCGAGGTATCGCAGCAGGTATGGAGGTCCATGTTCCCAGATACAGGTAGCAGCCCAGGATTCAGCTGAACGTGCCAGAGACTCATCCCATACCTGATCTCACACACACACACACACACACACACACACACACACACACACACACACACACACACACACACACACACACACACACACACACACACACACACACGTACACACACACACACACACACACACACACAAACACACACACAAACACACACACCCACACCCACTCACATGCAAGCACACACACACATGAGCACATGCATGCAAACACACACACACACACACACACACACACACACACACACGCATGCACATGCACGTGCTCACACACACGCCGCACATGCACACACACACACACACACACACACACACATACACACACACACACACATGCACACACACACACACACACACACACACACACACACACACGCACACACACACACACAAATACACACACACACACGCACTCACATGCAAGCACACACACACATGAGCACATGCATGCAAACACACACACACACACACAGCTGATTTTTTCATATTTACAGCATTTGGCAGATGCTCTGATGCAGAGCGACCTACAATCATTAGTTTTATACAGCTGAGCAACGGGGCAGTTGTGGCCTAGGGTATAGGGTGCTGGATCACTGATCCTAAGGTTGGGGGTTTGAGTCCCACTCTCCAGAAGGTTGTCAGTGTCCCCCCAGTGCAGCTAACTGGGTTATCAAAGGCCGGCCATGTGTCTCACTGTCTATGGTGGAGCTTCATATAAAAGAACTATTGCTGACTTTCGTAAAGAGAAGCTGCAAAGCCGTCAGTGTGTTTCCACCAAGCAATCGCCTGGTGAGCTGTCCAGGGTGTGCTCTGCCCTTGCCCTGAGTCGGCTGGGATGGGCGCCAACCTCCCCATGACCCTAATTAGGATTAAGCGGGTACAAGCCAGTGTTCTTCCACACGCCGGTCCCAAGCCCGGATAAATGCAGAGGGTTGTGTCAAGAAGGGAATCTGACATAAAACCAATGCCACATATAAAATGAGAGTCTAAAATAAGAATTCGATACCAGATCGGTCAAGGCCCGGGTTAACAACGACCACCATCAGTACTGTCAACCAACAGGGTGCTGGAGGAAACTGGGCTACTGTTGGTCGAAGAAGGAGAGGCGGGAGGTGTGTCCGTAGGCAGAGAGAGAAGAGGAAAGGCAGGAGTCTACAACTGAAAGTAGGGACTTTGAATGTTGGAACTATGACAGGAAAAGGTAGAGAGCTGGCTGACATGAGGCAGAGGAGGAAGATGGACATACTGTGTGTTCAGGAGACCAGGTGGAAAGGTAACAAGGCTAGAAGCTAAGGATCAGGGTTTAAGCTGTTTTTTCATGGTGTGGATGGAAACAGCCCTGGATGATGTGATCCAGAGATGCGGTCGGGATGAGTACCTGATTATCGGGGGGACTTTAACTGTACCGAAAATCATCTTTTAGATCGGAACCACCCCGAACCACACACTGCCTCGCAAAGGACATTAAGAAAACTTGTCGAGACACACAAACTTTTAGATGTCTGGAGAAATTTTTATGGTGACAGCCGGCAGTACACCCAGCTCCACTCAAGGGATGGACTACTGTCCATGGCCAGGCTCAATAGGTTTTATTGCTTTAACCACCATTTTAATGTTTTTAAGAACTGTTCAGTTGGGCCGGTGGGATTCTCAGACCATTCTTTGGTCGAGTGTTGTGTTTTAATCAATAACATCAGATATGGAAGAGCGTACTGGCACTTCAACACAGCACTCCTATCTGAGCACGGTTTTAGGAAAGCTTTTAATGTTTTTTGGGAAAGTTTTAGACAAACAAACAGTGGTTTTAGTTCTTTGCAGCAGTGGTGGGACGCCGGGAAGAACAAAATCAAATCTCTGTGCCTGCAGTATACTCGCAATGTCTCCAGGAACTTGGTCAGATCCATTAATGATTTGGAGAGGTATATGGTGGAGCTGCAAACTCTGGCAGACTCCACAGGAGAAAGAAGACATTTTGAAGTCTTCAAAGCCAAGAAACGCATGTTAGCTGACTTGCTAGGCATATCCACCAGGGGCGCTGTGGTACACAGTAGATTTCAAAATGTTGCGCTGATGGATGCTCCTTCTCACTTTTTCTTTGGGCTGGAAAGAAAAACGGGCAGAGGTGGCTGATGCACTGTCTGCATTCTGGAGATGGACGGCTAATCCAGGACACTGCAGACATACGCAGGTATGCAGCAGGTTTCTATGATGAATTATATCGGTGTGAATATTCTGAGAAACTGAAATTGTTCGATACTTTCCTCACTGGTCTGCCACAGGTGTCAGCAGATGCCAACAGGCATCTGGAGGCTGACATCTCCCCGCAGGAATTGTTGGTGGCGCTGCAGAGCCTCAAACCGGGGAAAGCCCTGGGTATAGACGGCCTGCCAGCCGACTTCTATAAAGCCTTCCTGGCGGTAATCGGCTGACCTGCTGGATGTTCTCAGGGACGGTCTGCTGAAAGGCCGGCTACCCCTGACTTGCAGGAGAGCGGTCCTCACCCTCCTGCCAAAGAAGGCGGACCTGTAAGAACTCAAAAACTGGCGACCGGTGTCCCCCCCTCTGTACCGACTACAAACTACTTTCCAAAGTCCTGGCAAACAGCTTGAGGAAAGTGATGGAGCAGGTCGTTCATGTAGACCAGACCTACTGTGTACCGGGCAGGCTGAGAACAGACAATGTCTTTTTAATTCGGGACGTTTTGGACCTCTCCAATTCATTGGGAATGAAACTTGGTCTCATTTCTCTGGACCAAGAAAAGGCATTTGATCAGGTTGAGCATGCATACCTATGGCATATGCTACAGGGTTTTGGGTTCAGCCCGGGTCTCATTGCCTGATTCGGACCGTGTATGGAGACACTGAGAGTATATTATAAATCAATGGTGGTTTGACCGCTCCTTTTAAAGTGCAGAGGGGTATCAGGCAGGGTTGCCCCCTGTCAGGCATGCTGCACTCCTTTGCAATGGAGTCTCTCCTGCACCAACTCAGAACGGGTCTCTCTGGTCCCGGATTGCGATTCAGCTTTTAAATTGTCCGCATATGTAGACGATCTTATCATTGCCATTAATAACCAGAGAGATGTTAATTTTTTAACACTGTTTTACACTGTTAAAGATTTTAGTGAAATTTCATCAGCCAAGGTAAACTGGGGAAAAGTGAAGCTCTGTGGGTGGGGGACGAGCCGTGAGGTGTCGTCCTGCCGGGCGGTCTAGCCTGGAAAAAAGGTGGGATCAAGTACCTTGGAATCTACCTTGGCGATGAAAATAATGTAAATAAAAATTCGGAAAACATTTTAGAGAAAGTGGGAGGAGTCTCAAAAAATGGAAATGTATTTTACCGAAAATATCTTTTAAAGGTCGTGTTTTAATTATTAACAATCTGGTGGCTTCCATGCTGTGGCACCGTCTCTCCTGCGTGGACCCTCCTGGGACCCTTCTCGCGAAAGCCCAGGTGGAGATCGCGCAGAGTGTCCTCTTCCTCCCCAAAGTCACGGTCTCATACATCTGGCCAGAAGAGGAGCAACGGTCAGGCTCCAATTCATCTAGAGACTGCTGACCGGACCGAGAGACCTGGTGTGGAGGCCCACAGCGCGGCAGTTCTGGCCCGGTGCCAGGAGTTGGGACTTCGGGACTCTCTCTTTTTAATGGACCTAAGCAAACACGACATCAAAGTTTTTCCAGAGTTTTATCAAAGCCTTTATTAAATCTGGGGACTTTTTAAAAAGAACAGATTGCAGACACACATCTCACGGTTCTGGATTTTAAAAGAACCTGTTGTTTGTGGGACTCATTTTAATGTGCACCAGACTGTTGGCTCGTCCGTCCCAGAGAAGTTTGCGGCAGCACACCTCACCACACTGGCTCATGTGTTTAACCTGTGTGGTCCGCAGCTAGAGGATGCCGTCGCTCTCTCTGCCGCTGTCGGGGTTTCTTCGGTGAGACAACTAGAAAACATGCTGAGGCTCTGGAAGGACCGGCTCTCCCCGGACGAACACTCCAGCATCATCCCCGGAACCGACAGCCCCCGGAGACACAGACCCCTTTCCCGTCGACGGCCTCACCTCGGATTATAAGGACTACAGTGGTATGAAAAAGTATCTGAACCTTTTGGAATTTCTCACATTTCTGCATAAAATCACCATCAAATGTGATCTGATCTTTGTCAAAATCACACAGATGAAAAAACAGTGTCTGCTTTAACTAAAACCACCCAAACATTTATAGGTTTTCATATTTTAATGAGGATAACATGCAAACAATGACAGAAGGGGGAGGAATAAGTAACCGAACCCTCTGCCTCAGGAGACTTAAAGAGCAATTGAAACCAATTTTTACCAAACAATTGAAGTCAGGTGTGTGCCCAATCACTGATGAGTGGCTTAAAGCTGCCCCGCCCACTATAAAACACACACCTGGTAAGAATTGTCTTGATGAGAAGCATTGTCTGATGTGCACCATGGCTCGCTCAAAACAGCTGTCTGAAGACCTGCGATCAAGAATTGTTGATTTGTATAAAGCTGGGAAAGGAGACAAAACCATCTCTAAAAGTCTGGATGTTCATCAATCGACAGTCAGAGAAGTTGTCTACAAATGGAGAGAGTTTGGCACTGTTGCTTCTCTCCCAAGGAGTGGCCGTCCACCAAAGATGACGCCAAGAGTTCAGCGCAGAATACTCAGACAGGTAAAAAAAAACCCGAGAGTGTCTGCTAAAGACTTACAGAAATCACTGGCACAGTCCAATATCTCTGTGCACACATCAACTATATGTAAAACAATGGCCAAGAATGGTGTTCATGGGAGGACTCCAAGGAGGAAGCCACTGCTGTCTAAAAAAACATTGTTGCTCGTTTAATGTTCGCAAAAAGGCACTTGGACACTCCACAGAAGTTTTGGCAAAATATTTTGTGGACTGATGAAACCAAAGTTGAATTGTTTGGGAGGAACACACAACGTCATGTGTGGAGGAAAAATGGAACAGCTCACCAACATCAACACCTCATCCCCACCGTGAAGCATGGTGGAGGGTGCATCATGGTTTGGGGCTGTTTTGCTGCCTCGGGGCCTGGACAACTTGCAGTCATTAATGGAAAAATGAATTCAAAAGTTTATCAGGATGTTTTGCAGGGAAACCTGAGGCCGTCTGTCAGACAGTTGAAGCTAAAAAGAGGATGGATGCTGCAACAAGACAATGATCCAAAACACAGAAGCAAATCAACTTCAGAATGGTTTCAGAAGAACAAAATACACGTTCTGGAGTGGCCAAGTCAAAGTCCAGACTTGAACCCCATTGAGATGCTGTGGCATGACCTCAAGACAGCGATTCATGCCAGACATCCCAGGAATCTGACTGAACTACAGCAGTTTTGTACAGAAGAACGGGCCAAGATTAGTCCTGATCGATGTGCCAGACTGATCTGCAGCTACAGGAAGCATCTGGTTGAAGTTATAGCTGCCAAAGGGGGGGCCAGAAAATATTAAATGTGATGGTTCAGTTACTTATTCCTCCCCCTTCTGTCATTGGCTGCATGCTATCCTCATTAAAATATGAAAACCTATAAATGTTTGGGTGGTTTTAGTTAAAGCAGACACTGTTTTTTCATCTGTGTGATTTTGACAAAGATCAGATCACATTTGATGGTGATTTTATGCAGAAATGTGAGAAATTCCAAAAGGTTCAGATACTTTTTCATACCACTGTACACTGGTTGGATTTTAGAACGTGGTTGTCGCAGCTGAGGGCTACCCTGCTGGGGGGTATGGGCCCTGCGCAGGCCTGGCTGATCGCCAGAAGGAGGCGGCTGGTGGACGCAGTGAAGTGCCATTCCGGCGCATGCCCTCATACCTGACCTGACCTGACAGAACTTGCAGATTATCTTCATTCATGGGAGGGGCCGGAACCTAACCCCTGCGAATAACGAGGGCCTACTGTAATTCCATTAATGTTCTCTTTCTGTCAATGCTTTACTAACTAGTGTTTCCTTTTGTGTTAAAATGAAGTACTTTTTAAACTTTCATCAATTTCTCTCTCTCTCTCTCTCTCTCTCTCTCTCTCTCTCTTACACACACACACACATACCCACACACACATGCATTCTCTCTCACTCTGAGTGTGTGTGTGTGTGTGTGTGTGTGTGTGTGAGAGAGAGAGAGAGAGAGAAACACACACTTTCTTTCTCTCTCTCTCTCACACACACACACACACACACACACACACACACACACACACGCACGTGCGCATGCACACTCTCTTTCTCGCTCCCTGTCTCTCTCTCTCTCTCTCTCTCTCTCTCTCTCTCTCTCTCTCTCTCTGTATCTCTCACACACACACACACACACACACTCTCTCTCTCTCTCTCTCTCTCTCTCTCTCTGTATCTCTCACACATACACACACACACACACACACACACTCTCTCTCTCTTGCTCTCTCTCTCTCTCACCTGCACTCTCTCTCTCTCACACACACACACACACACACACACACACACACACACACTTTCTCTCTCTCGCACCTGCACTCACACACACACACACACACACACACACACACACACACACTTTCTCTCTCGCACCTGCACTCACACACACACACACACACACACACACACACACACACACACACACACACACACACACACACGCACTCTCTCTCTCTCTCTCTCTCTCACTCACTCACACCCAAACTCTCTCTCTCTCTCTCTCTCTCTCTCCCTCTCTCTCTCTCTCTCTCCCTCTCTCTGTCTCTCACACACACACACACACACACACACACACACACACACACTGCACAATCAGCATTATTTTAGTGCGTATTAATTGATAAGCAAATTTTCATTTTCCTGAAATACAGCACGGTTTCTTTGTGGATTGGTAGATTAGTAATTATATCATAATACTTAATATTTAATAATTAAATTAATTAACAGTATGTTAAATGTCTGCAGATAAAATAAAAATAACACTAATCTGGAAAGAGAAGCAGCTGTATTTATCTAATCTCCAATTCAGGCACATGTTTTCTGCCAGTTTCATTTACAAACGCTATTTCTATTAAAAGTAACCCATATCTAATAAAAATCTTTACTTTCATTCCAGGTCTAGAAATGTTGCTTTAAACCATGTTTGGCCTTTAAAGGAAATAAACCCAGGCCTGCAATTCGTAATAATCTCCACTAGAGGGTGCAGCCGGCAAAATGGAGGCCGGTCTGTTCTATTGTACAGTACGAAATTAAAATTGTTCCCTTTCGGTCAATTTTATGCCTGTTGCTCAATGCATTATCATTCACGTCAGTTATATGTAAATGTTACAAGCAAAACCGCGCATTATCCAATCATACAACATGCTGAATTCCGTGCCACAAATAACTCAATCACATTTTTGCTCAGGAACATCAAGCCAAAAAGTATCCAATCATATCTATGGTCAGAGCTTATACACCAGTAACCGTTAATATGGCAACCATAGGCATCTGATTAAGACCATCAGGTGAAACCATGAGATAAAATACAAACATATATTTAAATCCTCATTCGTTCATTCATTTTCTGAACCGCTTAATCCTAATTAGGGTCGCATGGAGGCTGGCACCCATCTCAGCCAACTCTGGACAAAGGCAGAGTACACCTTGGACAGCTCTGGGCCATCGTAGTGCAGCAACACGCTGATGGCTTCGCAGCTCCTCTTTACGACAGTCAGCGATGGTTCTTTTTACATGAACGTCCAGCACAGGCAGCGAGAGACACGGCGGCCTTTGATAACCCAGTTAGTGCACTGGGGGATATATTTAAATAATCACATTTTAATATTAAAATTATATATACAATATAATTTATGCACAGTTTAATCAACTACATCGTCATATTGACAAATTATTTAACTAAAAGTTTACTTTTAGTGTCCAGAAATCATCAAAGTTTATTGTTTATCGTCTTAAAATTTCAGGAAATAAACAGTTTTAAAACTGTTCCTATTTTTTTGACTTCACCAAATAAAATATTTTACTTTTTTTTTTTTTTATATTGCTGGTCATTTAAAAATGTTTTTGGATGCACTTATATATATAAATGCATTATCCAATCACATTCCTTTGGTGGATCTTGAGCCATAAATGAACCAATCATATCAGTTGTTAGATCTAACATCGCCTCAACCGTCTCCATTATAGTTATAGAATGAGGTCAGAAATGTAAGCAGATATACGGAGGTGTTATAGACTGTGGATCACTCACCATGTGCTCCATGTTGGCTGCAGGAGGAAACACTCGAGCTCGCACCTGATTGTGATAATCAACGATGGTCAACATATCGCTGGGGGAGATATATCGCTTCCTCCTCGATTTACCATCCGACACCGACAGCTGATCCTCCACATGCTCTGAAACGCTCAGGTTCGCATCGGTCGGTAAATCGGTGGTGTTTCTGAGTGTCCGTGGACTCACATGGCAGGAGATGGCGAACAGAATCAGGTCGATGAGAACGCGCCTCATTTTCTTTGGTTAATCTCCTGAAATGAGACGGTGAGCAGTCGAGACGAGGACCTCAGGGAACAGTGAGGCTTAAATAAACATCATTCTAGAGCGGCGAAGCCAAACAGGCAGCGCAGCGCAGCGCATGAAAAGCTCGTAACCCAAAAATGATAAGGAAATACAAAGCTGGAGAACATTAACAGCGTTCTTACCCTTTAAAAGCTGCGAGCAGCTGGAACTGATCAGCGCGACTGCTTTCTCTTGCACTTTTCACACTGCAGAACAGCCTCGCTCTGCTCTCTCAGCCCATTTGCGTTTATAGAGTCGGGAAGCTGGCTGTAGGTGAACTTGGCCCCTCCCTGTTACCTGGATCCTTGTGCCCTGGTAAAGACCATCAGCACTCTCATTGAGGGGAGACATTCCAAAGCCCACGGTGGATCAGGCACGCAGAAATACTTCAGCAAAGCAAATTAAAACAAACAAGAAACACACATTCTGACAGATTCCTTTTATTTTAGAAATTTACTCAATATTTGTTCAAAATGTTGCCACATTTTTGACCCAGACAGGTTCATTTGCATATTCATTTAATCATGATTATCAGCTACATATCAAAGCGTGCAAGGAATTATTTTTTTCGTAATAAATGCAATATAAAAGATATTAGGATCTGGGTAGATTAAATAAAAGGGGCAGTGGTGTCCTGGTGGTAAAGGGCGCTGGATCGCTGATCCAAAGGTTGTGGGTTCGAGTCCCACTCTCCACAAGGTTGTCACTGTCCCCCCCCAGTGCACTAACTGGGTTATCAAAGGCCGGGCGTGTCTCTCACTGTCTATGGTGAGAGGTTCACGTACAAGAACCATTGCTGACGTTCGTAAAGAGGAGCTGCAAAGCCGTCAGCGTGTTTCCACCCTGCGATGGCCTGGCGAGCTGTCCGGGGTGTACTCTGCCCTCGCCCGAATTCGGCTGGGATGGGTGCCAGCCTCCCCGCGACCCTAATTAGGATTAAGTGGGGGGTTTTTTGATTAACTGTTTGGGTTTTTACACCCGAGCCGAGTGGCTCATCAGGCCGGTGCTTATCCCCGGTTTCCGCGGCGTGAAGCAATCAGGAGTTGAACTCGTCCTGGATGGGACGCTGGTCCATCGCAGGTTACCTTCCCAGTATATTTTCACTGGTTCCCATTTATATTGCTGGGTGAACAGAGGCACACTTGTGGTTGAGACCTTGCCCAGGGGTCTTAGCACAGTAAGGGTCCCAGTGGGATTTGAGCTCACAACCTCCCGATCATGAACCCGACACTCTAACCACTACACCACCGGCTTAAGTGGTTACAGAAAATGAACTGAACTGAGATTAAATAAAAATCTAGTCCAGTGGTAATAAGTCCTTTGGGCTTTTTACACCCAAGCGTGGGGGCTCATCGGACCGGTGCTCATCCCCGGTTTCCATAACGTGAAGCGACCAGGAGTTCAACTCGTCCTGGATGGGACGCTGGTCGATCGTAGGTTACCTTCCCAGTATATTTTACTGGTTCCCATTTATACTGCTGGATGAACAGAGACACACTTGTGGTTGAGACCTTGTCCAGGGGTCTTAGCACAGTGGGAGTCTAACTGGGATTCGGACTCACAACCCCCCGATCATGAGCCCAACACCCTAACCACTAGTTCACTGGTGTCTTTTGGAAATAAAATGGGATCGGATCCATAATGTCTCTCTGACACCATTTGTGTCTTCCTGTGTGCGAGTGATAATGAGCCCTGCAGCGGCCACCACGATATTAATAATTATTAGCACTGTGCGGATAGCGAGGGTGCAGAACAGACTTTTCCACTTTCTACCACTCGCTGTTGCACTGCTGAGGTCAAACGCATCGGTGAGATCATTCTTCCAGTCACGCCGTCTCTTTATTGTTATTGTGGATACTGAACCACAACCGGACATAGCGATGGTCAATAAGAGACACTGACGCTGTGAGCTGGGCCGCGTTCACCCGGAAACCTTTATATTCATCAACACGTCACTGATTACACCACACAGGAGCGACGGTGGATTACTGATCCCAAAGTTAGGGGTTCAAGCCCCACTATCACCGGGTCATGACTGCTGTCCCCCCAGTGCCCCTGTGTTATCAAAGGCCGGCCGTGTCTCTCACTGTCTGAGGTGGAGGTTCAGGTAAAAGAACCAGTGCTTACTTTTGTAAACCGTCGGTGTGTTTCTGCCCTGCAATGGACCGGAGCTGTCCGGGGTGCACTCCGCCCTCGCCCAGAGTCAGCCAGCCTCCCCGTGACCAGCCTCCCCGTGACCCTAAAGAGGATTGAGTAGTTCAGAAAATACACACACAGGCTCTTGAGTGGAGAACAGGGAGAAATTACGAGAAGTCGTGTCACCAGAAACAAAACTGAAACTGTGCAGAACCGGTTTCCTCTCACGCGGATTTTTATTCCTCTACATCACAGCAAAGGGTCAAAAATCACATTTTTATTTCCTTTTTATGAAAAAGGGATGACATCACTACTTCTCCAAAAACACCATGCAGCTTGATCGGTTCCTAAAAACTTGAAATGTAAACATGTTAAAGACGAACAGCTCCAGATTTAATCTCACCGTCAGAATATTGTGTAGGTCGTTAAATATCTCGTTACTACAACCGGAACTATACAGCAACTAATTCCCAGTTAACCACTGTTACCATAGAAACCATCAATGGTGGGCCGACTTGGCAGCAAAGGCTTCTCGGCTTGTTAAACACGATCAGAAGCTCTGAGCTCCATTTACAAGTGAAATTCTCGTGCTTGTTGAATGGAATTGTATGAATTGATTCCCAGCAGTCTGTTCTCTTCGCGTCGTGGCGTCTCTCGGCTGCACCGCTTCCAGTGCGTGTTTGTGGATGAGTTTTGGGTCATTGCCATGTTTCAGTGTCCACTTCAGATTTTTTTTTTTCAGATGGTTCCACGTGTTCCTCAAGAGCCTCTGACACACAAGTAAAATTCATGGTGGATTTTATGATGTTGAGCTGGACAGGTCCTGCTGCAGCAAACGAATCATCAAACACAACACTTCCACCTCCATGCGTCACGGTTGGTATGAAGTTCTTTCCCTGGAATGCTGTATTTGATTTCCGCCAAACACGTCTTCAGTTCTGGTGTCCAAATAATCAACTTTAGACTCAACTCTCCAAGAACATTATTCCAGAAGACCTGGTCTTTGTCGCTGTTCTCTCTGGCGAACCTCAGTGTGGTCTATGAATGTTCCTTTTAGAGAGTACAGGTTTCCTTGCTGCACACCTCCCATGCAGGTAAAACGTGTGCCGTCTTCTTCACATCGACGGTAGCGAGAGCCTGTTGGAGCTGCCGTGATGATATTTGAGGACTTTTGATGACTTCTTTTAGCATCTTGCGGTCTGCTCCGAGGGTGAACTGGCTTGGATGACCAGACCAGACCAGCATGGGGGCTGTTGTTTGGGTGTTGTTTGAATGTCTGATGGTTGAACGGCTGATGTCAAATTCTTTTGATATCTTTTAAAATCCCTTTCCAGACTCATAAGCACCTTAATCTTCTGTCTGAGGGCTCCAGACAGCTCTCTGGATCTCACCATGGTGTTCAGTCTCACTTCACAGACAGGCACCAAACTAAATGTCTGAGGTTTAAATAGGGTGAGTGTTCTTCCAACCGCTGGGTCATGATGTTCTGATCATATGACCCTTATGTGTGACGACGGCTCTTTACGTGGGAAAATACGTGCGCGTGTCCTCATTTGTTCTTCCATTAAAAAACATAATTGTTTTTCATATCTTGTGTTTGATGAGGAAAAATATTAATTAAAGTTCATTTTCGGTAACCGCTTAATTAGGGACACCTAATTAGGATCGCGGGGAGGCTGACGCCCATCCCAACCGACTCCGGGCGAGTGCAGAGTACGCCATGGACAGGTCCCCCTGGACATTAATGTTATGTACTTAGAATTAAATCACTATCTTTTTCATTAAATAAATAAAAATAAGGTTTCACATTGTTCACATAACAATCGAAAGTCTTGTTTTAATTTATTTATTGAAAAAGAAAGTGATTTAATAGTAATTTTTT
Organism: Plotosus lineatus; assembly: GCA_024760905.1. Classification (NCBI taxonomy): domain Eukaryota; kingdom Metazoa; phylum Chordata; class Actinopteri; order Siluriformes; family Plotosidae; genus Plotosus; species Plotosus lineatus. The sequence goes on along the minus strand of CM045743.1, from coordinate 46,085,375 downwards.
TCACATGACTGCAAATGTGTTGACTATGTTTATAAGTTTTGTGATTATAATGTGCGATTTTGTGGATGAGAACTGAATGGATTTCATCAATGCAAATGTTGTTGTTGTGTGAAGAAATGTTTATAGTCAGATGAATGTTTCATGTAAATCATACCGATGCGACTGAGAGGTTCTTGTTTCTGTCCATGTTCAGGGTGCGCCTCTCGTGGCTGGGTTTTCAGGACAGGCTCGTTATCCTGCTGCACTTGTTCTGCGTTTTGGATCTAAAGTGCTTTTCTTACGGCGCAGAAGTGGAGCGGTGAAGTGTTTATGTTGGCAAGTAAAATCTGGCGGAGGCAGCGATGTGACGCAGATCAGAATGACCCCAGTGCACCCCTTACTCCACTGCACACTCCTCAATCCACCTTCTCCAATTCTCTTCTGAACTTTGGACAACCCAGCCTTTTAAAATTAATTATACCGATTCTAAATATACCCAAAGATCCAAGTCCCTGGCGCGAGACTCCGTGCTCAGGCCCTGGGGCAGGTTAATCCAGCAATCACTTTACACTCTGGACTAACCACAGCGTCCCCTGGGGGAGGGGGAGGGGTGAACACATTAGTAATACACAGGTGTATTAGTACATAGCAGTGGTGGGCTGTGCATTTAGTACCTGAGCCTTCAGTGCGACTTAACAGACTTAACTCTAAATACCACCAGTACCATGTCGCAATCATATAAACCATCAATAATACACAAAGCACAGCAAGAGAGAAAGAGGCGTGTCATGCATTTCTGATAATACTCTGAGCATCACCTCACTTTCACCAGCGCTCACAGAAGCTTACAGAAACAGCCCCATCGCTAATATACCGTAGTTTAAGTGACATCGGCCAGCGCTGTTTATTCTGAAGGTTTGACGTGGCAGGACACAGAAGCTGAAATCTCATTGCACAAGAAAAATCTAACATCCACGTACACGTACTGGAAGCAGTGCAGCCCAGACACGCATCGAAATGAAGAGAACAGACTGCTGGGAATCGATTCATATAATTTATATTATATTATATTTATATATTGATATATTTATATAATATTTATATTTATATTTAATATAATTTAATGGAACAAATGCTCGAATTTAACTTGTAAATGTCGGTCAGAGTTTCTGATAACATTTAAGCTGGGGAGCAGCTTTTGTTGGCCCTGACGGCCCACCACTGATAAATACGAAATAGTGCACGAGGACAGGACAATTGGATTGATTGACATGTGTTGAGATTGCCGTTTGTTTCTGTGTTTAACTGTAGGTTGATTCTGAAGCTGTGGGGAATTTGGACGATGAAGGGGAACGAGAATCTGATTTGAGCTTCATTTCTCATTTCTGTGGGTTTAACATATAAACAGTGAATAAGTGGAGGACGAGTCTGTAATCATGGCGGCTTCTACTTATAACTAATGTGTTTATATCCTCAGAAATGGAAAATAAACTCAGAAGCCTTTTAATCTGTGCATGTGACAAGATTAAAATAGATGGTGAGACATTATACACAGATTAAATCTCAGTAAATTCACTGCTGCTCTGAGTTACTGTGACATTCAGCGCCATGCCAATTAACTTTCACAGCCCACCTGCAGCAGAACAATGGCTTCACACACACACACACACACACACACACACACACACACAAACAAGCACAGACACTCACACACAAACCACACACACACACACACACACACACACACACACACACACACACACACTCACAAAAGCACACACAAACATTAACAAACATATACACACACACACATACACACGTGAACGCACAAACCCACACAAAAACACACACACACACACACACACACACACACACACAAACAAGCACAGACACTCACACACAAACCACACACACACACACACACACACACACACACACACACAAGCACAGACACACACACACACGTGCACAGACACTCACACACAAACCCACACACACACACTCACACACAAACCCACACACACACACACACACACACACACACACACACACAGACACACACACGCGCACAGACACTCACACACAAACCCACACACACACACACACACACACACACACTCACACACACTCACACACACACACACACACACGCATGAACACACACAAACATACACACACACAGACACAAACACACACAAAAGGACACACAAACACTAACAAACATACACAGACACACATACATGCGTGAACACACACAAAAACACAAACAAACATACATACACACACACACACACACACTCACACAGAAACATACACACACAATCACACACACACACACACACATGCATGAACACACACAAACATACACACACACACACACACACACGCAAAAGCACACACAAACACTAACAAACATACACACACACACACACACACACACACACACACACACACACACACATTCTGTCCCTAGTGGTTTAGGAGCGTGCATCACATGTGTGAACTTGTGTGTGAGGTGCGATCATGACTTTTGCCCGTGTAGCCAACGAAACGAAGGGTGACACAGTCATGCACATGCAGCAGGAGTGAGTCTCGTGTGTCAGGACCCCATGTGACATCACACTGTCGATATCAAGAACAGGGTTATACACATTCTTGTGACACCAGCATGCTAACCTTTGTGAGTAGCGGCGGCGAGTATTTATATCACAACATTTGATAATCACAGCACGTCTATAACACAGTTCAGGATGTTGATGTCAGCGAGATGTCACACAACATCTCTGCTCCGTTTTTATTACCTTTGCTTATTTAGTTGATGTTTTGTTATGTTTAGTTTGACAAAAAAGAAAAAAGTTTTGTTTTTGAGAAAAGTGGAGATAAATTCACGGTAATAAAACACGAGTCAGCTGGCTTGTTTAACAGATGCTCACAGCAGGAACAGATGTTTGGCTCAGGATACTGGCACAAGTTAATAAACACTCACAGACACACACACACACACACACACACACACACACACACACACGCGCACACCCGTACTGACTTGTGGTGTTTAGCAGGCGTGAGCCTCACTGAGACTCGTCTCACCCTCATTTGCAGCCAACACAACCTGCTCCATCAATCAGACGTGTTTTTCTGTCTTAAACACAAACACGTTTACTATAGAGAGATCTACTATCTTTCATTAAATAAAGTTAATCAAGGTGACGTCATTGGTTATATGTCCCAACTGAGCGGAATTCTGATATTAGCATGAAATAAATGTCATGTGAGAAGCTTTAGTTGTTAATAAATGCTGAAAACTATTGTTATCATAGCAACATTCAAAGTCATACAATACGTTGAAACTGTTAATATAAAATAAACTACGCACCAATTTAATGTGTTCATCATTCATTCGTTTTCTGAAGCGTTTAATCCTAATTAGGGTCGCAGGGAGGCTGGCACTCATCTCGGCCGACTCTGGGCGAGGGCAGAGTACACCGTGGACGACTCACCAGGCCATCGCGGGGCAGAAACACACTGACGGCGATGCAGGTCCTCTTGTTGAAAGTCAGCGATGGTTCTTTTACATGAACCTCCACCACAGACAGTGAGAGGCACAGCCGGCCTTTAATAACCCTGTTAGTGCACCGGGGGGACAGCGGTGACGACCAGGTGATAGTGCAGTTTGGACCACCTGCCTTTGGATCAGTAATCCAGCCCTTATCATCGGCCCTCCACTGCCCGTAAATGTGTTCATAACAATTTAATTGCGCTTTGTTAAATGTTTTAGTAAGGTGGCACGGTGGGGTAGTGATTTTCACGTCTGCCTCACAGCAAGTCCTGGGTTCGATTCCCAGCTCAGGTGTTTCTGTGTACAGTTTGCATGTTCTCTTTGTGCTTGCATGGGTTTCCTCCTGGTACTGCAGTTTCCTCTCACAGTCGAAAAACATGCACAGGAGGTTCTTTGGCTGTTCCCCTTCGTCTCTAGATGTGAGTGAGAGTATGAATAGTTGTGTGAGTGTTGGCTCTGTGATGGCCTGATCAGCTGTTCAGGTTGTAACCCGCACTCACCCCAGAGTTTACTGATATAGTGATATAGGCCCCAGCCTCCCCATAAGTGGTGTAGAAAATGAATGAATGAATAGTTTAGTAAAAACTTTTTTTGATAATGAAATAATAATTATTGTTTAATTAACTATTTATTTTCATTTAAGGATTTGAATATAAAAAGGGAGAAAAGTTTAGCACTCAGTTATTCTGGAGTGAGTTTAGCACAACCCTGGACTTCATTTTTCATCATCATCATCATCATCATCATCATCATCATCATCATCATCATCATCATCAACACAGCTGGCTTCAGCAAATGGTGTTTTCAGGGTTTGATAAGCCAAATCGAGGTTTGGGCCAAAGCTGATGAGAATTATTGTTTCGCATTTGGGCCCGAGTTCTTTTCCCTTTTTGGCCTACAGATGCCAGGACATGACTCATAACGGTATGACGCTAATCACTGCAATCAAAACAGTTTAACAAATACAGCTCAGGGCTGTTATGTTATTTCGTGTAACTCTGTTGAAGGGTTTGGAATTGTTTACATCACAGAGAAAGTCATCTTTAAATAAACTGAGTTGCATCTCGGTAAGAACTGAAGTTATGTCCTGAGACGTTGCGCTATTAACTTCAGTTTGGATGATCAGTCCTGACTTTAGGAAACCACTCTCATCTCCTACTTGGAAAAGGAGATAAATAATTAACTGTTTCATTTGTTACTTCATATTCAGGCTGGTTTGTGGGTATTTGTTTTTTAATATAAATACTTTTATTCTTGACTGCATATCTTTCACATACATTAGCTTATTTACTTGTTATGGTGCTATGCAGCCATAGCCATAGCCACTCCAAGAACGCCTCATGCAGTGCTTCTCAATTATTTTCTGTGACACCCCCTATAGGAAGAAAAAAAAATTCACACCCCCAGCACCCCGCATGTGATTATAAATAGTGTTCACTGCACTTCATATCATTTGCTCAGTTCTTTTTACCTACACAATAGGGAGCGTCACTGCCACCTACTGTGCAATTACACTTATTTCTAGTACAGTATGGCAAAAAAGCATGTTCCCAGGGTCATACGTGACCCCTTCCCCACCATAGAACATCGCTAGCCTCAACACCGTCTTGGACACTTTTCCTTTCGTTCTTGACGATACCTTCCTATCACACATCACACTCTTCTCCAATCATTCCAACCTGCCTGCACGCGCTTCTTCACGTCTTTTCCACACTCTCCATTGCTCTGGATTGTTGAGCCTAAGTTCTTAAAATCCTTAACCTTCTTTATCTCTGCTCCCTGTAACCTCACCGTTCCTCTTGGGTCCTTTTTTTCGTTCACACACATGTATTCTGTTTAACTGAGGCTAACTTTCATTCCTCTCCTTTCCAGGGCATACCTCCACCTCTCTAGATTTTCCGCCACTTGTTCTCTGCTCTCACTACAGATCACAATGTCATCTGCAAACATCATAGTCCATGGAGATTCTTGTCTAACCTCGTCTGTCAGCCTGTCCATCACCACCGCAAACAAGAAGGGGCTCAGAGCTGATCCTTGATGCAGTCCCACCTCCACCTTGAATTCGTCGGTCATGCTGACAGCACACCTCACCACTGTCTTACATCTCTCATACATGTCCCGCACCACTCTAACATACTTCTCTGCTACTCAAGACTTCCTCATGCAATACCACAGTTCTTCTCTTGGCACCCTGTCATATGCTTTCTCCAGATCCACAAAGGCACAATGCAGCTCCTTCTGACCTTCTCTGTACTTCTCTATTAACATCCTCAAAGCAAACACTGCATCTGTGGTGCTCTTTCTTGGCATGAAACCAAACTTATTTGCAAATGCTGACCTCTGCCCTTAGTCTAGCTTCCACTATTCTTTCCCATAACTTCATTGTATGGCTCATCAACTTTATCCCTCTGTAGTTGCCACAACACTGCACGTCTCCCTTGTTCTTAAAAATGGGCACCAACACCCTTCTCCTTCATTCCTCCGGCATCCGCTCACTCTCTAAGACCTTGTTGAATGTTCTTGTCAGAAAATCTACTGCTACCTCTCCTACACACTTCCATACCTCCACAGTTATGTCATCAGGACCAACTGCCTTTTCACTCTTCATCCTCTTCAGTGCCCTCCTCACTCCACCCTTACTGATCTTTGTTACTTCCTGGTCCTCAACAGTCATCTCTTCTACTCTTTTTTCTCTCTCATTTTCCTCATTCATCAGCTCTTCAAAGTACTCTTTCCATCTTCCCAGCACACTTCTGTCATCAGTCAATACATTTCCCTCTCTGTCCTTAATCACTCTAACCTGCTGCATGTCCTTCCCATCTCTATTTCTCTGCTGTGCCAACCTGTATAAATCATTTTCTCCCTCCTGACTGTCCAACCTATCATACAAGTCATCGTACACCCTCTGTTTGGCCTTTGACACCGCTACCTTCGCCTTACGCTGTGTCTCCCTGTACTCCTGTTTACTCTCTTTGGTCTTCTGAATGTCTCACTTCTTCTTAGCTAATCTCTTCTTTTGTACACAATCCTGCACTTCCTCATTCCACCACCAAGTCTCCTTGTCTACTTTCCTTCCAGAGGACACACCAAGTACTCTTCTACCTGTCTCCCTGATCACATTAGCTGTACTTGTTCAGTCACCTGGAAGCACTTCCTGACCACCCAAAGCCTGTTTCAAGTCCTTTTTGAAGACTTTGCTTTCTTTACCTTCCTCACCAGCCGCATCATCCTGCACACCACCATCCTTTGCTGTCTGGCAACACTCTCACAGACTCCTACTTTGCAGTCACTGACTTCCTTCAAATTACATCGGCTACACAAGATGTAGTCTACCTGCGTGCTCCTACCTCCACTTTTATAAGTCACCCTATGCTCCTGTCTCCTCTGGAAGAAAGTATTCACCACAGCCATTTCCATCCTTTTTGCAAAATCAATCAACATCTGTCCTTCTGCGTTCCTGTCTTGGATACCAAACCTGCCCATCACTTGCTCATCACCTGAACACAAATTATGTCCACCTTGCTCCTCTGCATCATGTCAGCCAGCTCTTTACCTTTTCCTGTCATAGTTCCAACATTCAAAGTCCCTACTCTCAGTCCTAGATTCATGCCTTTCCTCTTTTCTTTCCGCCTACGGACATGCCTCCCACCTCTCCTTCTTCGACCAACAGTAGTCCAGTTTCCACCAGCATCCTGTTGGTTAACAGCACTGATGACGGTCGTTGTTAACTCGGGCCTCGAAATTCATTTTTATGATTCGCATAACAAATTTTGGCACATGTTTTACATCAGATGCCCTTCCTGACACAATCCTCTGCATTTATCTGGGCTTGGGACTGCCGTGAGGATGAACGAGGGATTGTGGTCCCCCTCACGGCTGCATTTACTTCCTGGCATTTGTACATGCTCAAAATTCTCCTCCTCCTCCACCTCCTTATCTGTTCCGCACCACCTCATGTGACATTTTCGTGCCCACGTGACACCTTCCCTGCAGTTGATGATCAGAAGGGTTAGTTGACTTATTGTTTATTCTTGTTTTATTCTTATTTATTATTAATTATCATTAATGTTAATGTACATGTATTGGGCAGTGATGGTCTAGTGGATAGGGTGCAGGATCGCTGATCCTAAGGTTGGGGTTTCGAGTCCCCACAAGGTTGTTACTGTCCCCCCAGTGCAGCTAACTGGTTTATCAAAGGTGCACCATGTCTTTCATTGTCTATGGTGAGAGGCATGTAAAAGAGCCATTACTGACTTTTGTAAAGAGTAGCTGCAAAGCCGTCAGCTTGTTTCTGTCCCTCGCTAAAGCGTTGTGACAGGAAGGGTATCTGACGTAAAAACCTATACCAAATCAGATGATTTGCTGTGGCAACTCTCGAGAACGGGAAAAAGCCAAAAGGAAGAAAGAACGAAAAGAAAAAAAGTACATGTATTATTATTATTATTATTATGAAATATTTATTGTTTTTACATGTTTATCATGTATATATTATACATATACATATAACATGTATATATCAGGTGAAATATGCGTGTTTGTGGCATGTTATATGAGTTTGGGAGCGGCTTGGAGCGGATTAATTGGTTTTCTCTTATTTCCGATAGGAATTTTTATTTTATCTTACGAACAATTTGACTTACGAGCTCGCCCGCAGAACAGATTAATTTTGTAAGCTAAGATACTGCTGTATTTGATAATTTTGCATATTTGAAAACTTTATTAGTTCTATGAAACTAAAATTTGCCAAGAAATCTGGAAAACTCTCGTAATGACTAATGATAGCTTGTTGGTTGGCTGGTGACTCTTACCTTACAGTTGTAACCCATGTAAATACATGGTTACTAATTTTATTGGAGAAAGCCCCTAATTTCCAACGCTCCCTGAAAGCACTATAGTTTTCCTAGTCCCCTTGAACGCATCATAAGCACATGCTGCATGCACCGAGCTAAGCACAGCAGAGCATGCAGCAGAGCAGGACACACACAGAGCACTCGAAAAGCTACACAAGTGAGTCAAGCGATCCAAAATGTGTTTAAGTGAACTTTTAACAAGTTTAACTAAGTTTATGTACTTTTCAGAGCCTTGTATGTGTTTTGTTCTCTCTCAATCAAACCGGGTGGAGTGTGTTTGTTTTCTTGGAAACTCCGGTGAGTCATTACAACATGAAGCTCGCTTAAAAACCTCTGCTAACTTTACACATGGTGACTTTTAAAACTGTGTGCACTATTTTTTGTCTCTAAAAAGCTAAAACCAGTCGGAGTGCACAACAAAGATTGTGCTGTGCACAAAATGAGCCTTACATTTTATTTTTCTAAATGCTTTTGTTGAAGCACTTTTGCTAATGCACTAAAGTAGTGCAGATAAGCACTTTTGTTTTGTATTACATTCCATTCAGTGCCTTTCATGCACTTTTGTCATTTCATTTATGTGTTATTTCATAGAAATAAGTTGTTATGCTACATAGCAATACATTTTGAATTCATGGAAGTAAAACCAGTGTTAAAACAGCAATGTAAAAGAATTTGAACATTTTGTGAGATCTCATTTTATTTAGAAATTACCTTAGGAAATATTTTATTCATCGTGTCTGTACTGCATGTGCAGACTGGATTTTTAGTGGACCTGGATCTGATCTTGAAGCTGGTTTCGGACACGGATGGCGAGCTAAACCCAGTGAGAACTCTTGGCGGATCCAGAAGCAGTGTGGCCAACTGCTCTCTGGATGCGAGAGTAGATCTACAGACCCAACCACTTCAAATCACAGGATCCCAGATAAGAACAAATAAAAACACCCTTATCCCAAACGGATCACAATCCTGGAAAAGACTCCCGAATTCACACAAATCGAACCTTAGAGACTCTAAGCCTATTTTATTTTTATTTTTATTTTGTAAAGAGCGTTCTACAACATTGTTTGCACTGTTTCTTGTGATATTGTTAATTGTAATAAATCTGCCGGCTGTTCAACTTTAAATCTCCACAATTCATTCTACTCCTCTAGAGCCTAGCATATAATCTAGCACAGCTATATCAAGCTGGTGTTACACAGTATTTTAATTATTCATATTTAACTTCTGTGCGTCTCACACACAGCGCTTATGCCTTATGTTGTTAAATCTCGATTTAGATCCCGAAAATTAAAGGAGATTATAAGATTTGAAACTGATGATGGTTTGAAATAAATACAGCACAGAACTGCGAGCAAAAGAATAACACGAGCGATGATCTCTGAGTAAGTGACACTGTCATTCTGTTATCACCAAACTAATCCTCACAGATGATTTAATTCCTTTCAGTCGACAAACTAAATATTAAATTAAATAATAAAAGAGAAGTCATTTTTTTCCAAGAAATGAATGTTGATTTTGTCATTGAGCTCTAAACTGGACAAAAAAAGTTTAAGTTCATCCAAAATAATCTGATTTTATCAGCTTGAAACTCTGATGTGACTGTTCTAGGCATTGTCTAAAAATGTCATCATTTTTATTTATGGTTTAAAAGTAAAACTATTTAAACTCAGTAAGATTGTAAGATTGCTCAATAAAACCCGCTAGTTTATCAATATGAAGAGCTGATGAATGAGGAAAATGAGAGAGAAAAAAGAGTAGAAGGGGTGACCGTTGAGGACCAGGAAGTAGCAAAGATTAGTAAGGGTGAAGTGAGGAAAGACAGTTGGTCCTGATGACATACCGGATGAGGTATGGAAGTGTCTAGGGGAGGAAGCAGTAGATTTTCTGACAAGAATATTCAACAAGGTCTTAGAAAGTAAGCAGATGCCGGAGGAATGGAGGAAAAGTGTGCTTGTGCCCGTTTTTAAGAACAAGGGAGATGTGCAGAGTTGTGGCAACTACAGAGGGATAAAGTTGATGAGCCATACGATGAAGTTATGGGAAAGAATAGTGGAAGCAAGACTAAGGGCAGAGGTCAGCATTTGTGAACAACAGTTTGGTTTCATGCCAAGAAAGAGCACCACAGATGCAGTGTTTGCTTTGAGGATGTTAATAGAGAAGTACAGAGAAGGTCAGAGGGAACTGCATTGTGCCTTTGTGGATCTGGAGAAAGCATATGACAGGGTGCCGAGAGAGGAACTGTGGTATTGCATGAGGAAGTCTGGAGTGGCAGAGAAGTATGTTAGAGTGGTGCAGGACATGTATGAGAGATGTAAGACAGTGGTGAGGTGTGCTGTCGGTGTGACAGAAGAGTTCAAGGTGGCGGTGGGACTGCATCAAGGGTCAGCTCTCAGCCCCTTCTTGTTTGCTATGGTGATGGACAGGCTGACAGACGAGGTTAGACAAGAATCTCCATGGACTATGATGTTTGCAGATGACATTGTGGTCTGTAGTGAGAGCAGAGAACAAGTGGAGGAAAATCTAGAGAGGTGGAGGTATGCCCTGGAAGGGAGAGGAATGAAGGTTAGTCTCAGTAAGACAGAATACATGTGTGTGAACGACAAGGACCCAAGAGGAACGGTGAGGTTACAGGGGGCAGAGATAACGAAGGTGGAGGATTTTAAGTGCTTAGGCTCAACAATCCAGAGCAATGGAGAGTGTGGAAAAGAGGTGAAGAAGCGTGTGCAGGTAGGTTGGAATGGATGGAAAAAAGTGTCCGGTGTGATGTGTGATAGGAGAGTATCGGGAAGAATGAAGGGAAAAGTGTACAAGACGGTGATGTGGCCAGCGATGTTGTATGGGTTAGAAACAGTGGCAGTGAGGAAAAGACAGGAGGCAGAGCTGGAGGTAGCAGAGATGAAAATGTTGAGGTTCTCTCTGAGAGTAACGAGGATGGATAAGATCATGAATGAGCACATCAGAGGGACAGCACATGTAAGATGTTTTGGAGACAAAGTGAGAGAGGCTAGATTGAGATGGTTTGGACATGTACAGAGACGGGATAGTGAGTATATTGGTAGTAGGATGCTGAGGTTGTAACTATTGGGAAGAAGGCCTAGAGGATGACCAAAGAGACGATTTATGGACGTGGTGAAGGAGGACATGAAGGTCGTTGGAGTAAGAGAAGAAGATGCAGAGGATAGGGTGAGATGGAGGCAGATCATTTGCTGTGGCGATCCCTGAAGGGAACAGCTGAAAGGAAAAGAAGAAAGAAGGAGTTTATCAATATCTACAAAGTCATTCATTTCCTGAACCGCTTAATCCTCCTAATTAGGATTGCGGGGAGGATGGCGTCCATCTCAGCCGACTCTGGGAGAGGGCAGAATGCACCCTGGACGGTTCAGCAGGCAATCACAGGGCAGAACCACGCTGACGGCTATGCAGCTCTTCTTTCTACAAGTACAGTAATCCAAACATAACAAAAAGAAAAAGTGGAAGATAAAATATGTACTGTCATGTCCAAATATATTGGCACCCTCAGTAAAACTATTGATGAGAAATCTGTCGTTTGTAAACTCGATGAAAATACAGACTCCTAGCACATACGGGGACATTGGAGGACATCTTGGTGATGCTGCTGGGAAGGCATGGCTCATGAACCTGATCATGGAGCGGTGCTTTCACCGGATACACAAGCTCATTTTAATGTCCTATTAAAATAATACATGTTATTCCGATACGAATTTGATATTGGCTGGTCTACTACTGAGGTAGCTAATACACCATGAGAACAGAAAAACGGAAACGAAATACAGATTCTTGAACACAGAATTCCAAAAATTATTTAAAAAGCTATAAAGTGAGTCATGAAAGTATTTGAGAGTAAAAAGGATTTTGATAATTAGATCTACTAATGAATATTTCACAGAAATCAATTTGCTGCTGTCAGTTTACATTTGTTTTTTTGTTTGTTTGTTTGGTTGGGGTTTTTTAGCCATTGAGGCACGAAGACTGAAAAGTGGAAATTGTCTTTTTTGAAAGTTAAACATTTGAATCAAATATTTTTTAAAAACGTGATTACAGATGTAATTAAACACTTTAATCTCGTCACATGTCTCAGGTCAGGTATGACTCGATTTCAAGGAATAGCTGAAAATTAATGCAGAAATCTGATTGGATGATTTTAGCATTCGAGGTGGGACATATGTGATACAGGCATCATCCTGAGCGTTACACATCATGTCATGGGATACGGCGTTTGGTTTATGACACAAGAGATCCAAATCCATTTCTCAGGTGCTTATGAGGAGCCCTTAGGAAAATAAAATCACACAATCATCACACAAAAGAGAGAAAAATCTGGGACCCGTCTACCAGCCCTACATTGGCTTATCTAGTTTCCATTCCACTCTGACTGGTCTATTGTGACACCATCTTGACCTTGTTCTGATTGGTCCCTCATGACATCATGTCCCAACTTGTCTCAACATCGTGTTGCTCTTGATGCTTAGGACAGAAATTTTGTTCTTATCACACTCCGACATCCAAGAAGGTCCTGGGATCGATTCCAGCTCGAGCATTTCTGTGTAGAGTTTGTATGTTCTCCATGTAAAGAAAAGCTCCTCCCACGGTCCAAAACACATGCACAGTTAACTAACTTCTTGTTCCAAATCTCCCCTCAGTGTAAGTGTGAATGGTTGTGTGAGTGTTGGTCCTATGATGGCCTGGCAAGCTCTCCAGGGTGTACCCTGCCCTTGCCCGGCATTGGTTGAGACGGGCACCAGCCTACTCCGACCCTAATTAGGATTAAGCAGCTTAGAAAATGAATGGATGAAGAATCTATGACATTATGACATTTCAGACCGGTGAGCCACAGACCTTCTTCAGTTCCTGAACATACCACGCCCCCAGTGGTGCCTGATCCAGTGATTCCCATCCATATTAATCACACGGTTCAGATATTCAATCAAAAGTTATCTTTGCCTTGTGATGGCCTGGCGAGCTGTCTCTGGTGTAATCTGCACTCGCCCGGAGTCGGCTGGGATGGGCGCCAGCTTCCCCGCGACCCTAATTAGGATTAATCAGTTACAGAAAATGAACTGAACTGAACTGAAGTTATCTTTGTGTGACCTGTCTGAGATCCAGACTGATGAGACTGAGACCTGAATCTCTCCAGAACCTTTGGACTTTTCGTTCTTCTTTCTCTCCTCCTGTATTTCACTCCTCTGCTTTTCAACAAGCTTCACATCACGAGGTTTCGCAACACTGCACGCAATCCTGACTCTGACTCTACATGTTTATGTAATCTATGACGTGGGCAAATGTTCCTGTAAAACAAATCACTCATCAGATTTAAAGAAAATTTTAATTTCATTAAAATCTTTAATTTGATGTTGTTGTTTCTTGAGGTTTTTCCCCTGTACGTGTTCTTATACTAAACCCACGATGTCAGTGATATGCCCATTTGTGGGAAAGCCATGTGATTAGAGGCTTGACTCAATTTCTGACGGAGTTCCCCAGATCACCGTCAAACGTGACCTCCAGCTCGGCCAACTCGATGACATAAACTGTGATTTACACGTTTCAGTACATTTTAGGGAGGTGCAGCTGCTTATTTTGGTAGAAAATATATTTCAACAAACTGAGAAATTGTCACCATCTATATATTTACAGTAAAGTCTCTCCATGGATTTGAAACGTTCTGATGAATTTAAGTTTGATTACTGATCATAGTTATGATTTCGTTATATAAATCATACTGAGAAATATTTAACTGCGAGTCCCGTCACGCGATTCAATAAATTCTTTAAGAAAAAGCTGAAGTAAAAAATGTTTAATGGAGTTAAAGTAGAAAAGTATAAACTATTTTATTATATATGTGCAATCTCGGGATATGAACAGTAACACTTTCTGATTGGCTAATCTACACTGAGGATGTCACTATATATACTACTGGCCTATGTCACTTCATTATAGAAAAAAATGGGACATGGTTGTAATGTGCTACGCTAAGCTAAATGCTACTGCTAGCCAGCTCTTCTGTTTATTTCAAACTTATTCAGTGAAAAAAGCAACAAAGTTTGAATAAACAAAAATTTCATGGTAACAACTTAATTTTTTATTCTTAATTATGACACATTTTGTCCATCTGCAGCTTTATTGGGTGTTGTGTAGTGCACAGCACACACAGACACCGGACAGAACGTCTGACAAACATCTAAGCCATATTTCATATTATTTAATAAATAAACTGAATATTCCATGACTTTGTTGTTTCATTAGAGTGAGAACTGAGACTAAAATCCCGTAATACAGTTTGTTTTAGCTGCGCACACACCCTGACATTTCTCCTTTAACCAGTGTGATTATATTAGCACCTCCTCTTACTGTCCTGATTATGTGACCTTCTCACACACGTCCATTAACACACCACACATTCGAGTTTTACGTCCAGACCTCAGACACTCGTTTATCTCCACCAACATAACTCATTAATCCCACCTAGGATGAGCACTCTCATTAAACTGTGTGTGAGAACCCAGGATCTTTCCAGGAACCCTGAGTACAGTGTGTGTTTTAATGGTGGATGTGGCAGCCACCGGCATGAGAATGAAAGCTCTAGTGTCTGAAAGCAGCGTGTGGAGGATGATTTCACTCTTCTGATTTATTTGCTGGAAAAATCCCCATAAACTCAGTGGCCTTGGAGTACTTCATGCCCTGAAAATCACAGAAGAAATACAGAATATCTGGAAATAATAATAATAATAATAATAAGAAGAAGAAGAAGAAGAAGAAGAAGAAGAAGAAGAAGAATACCACCAGCAGCAGCAACAACAACAATACTACTACAACTACTACTACAACTA
>CM045743.1:46050142-46055142 GCA_024760905.1 Plotosus lineatus | reverse complement strand
TTGAAGGTGTGATGTTCAATGTTGTTAGTGTTTATGCCCCACAGGCAGGATGTGAGCTAGAAGAGAAGGAGAGATTCTGGAGAGAGTTAGATGAAGCGATGCAGAGTACCCCCAGAGGTGAAAGAGTGGTCATTGGTGAAGACTTCAATGGACATGTTGGTGCAGGAAACAGAGGGGACGGGCAAGTGATGGGCAGGTTTGGTATCCAGGACAGGAATACAGGAGGACAGATGATCGATTTTGCAAAAAGGATGGAAATAGCTGTGATAAATACTTTCTTCCGGAAGAAAGAGGAGCACAGGGTGACTTATGAAAGTGGAGGTAGGAGCACACAGGCAGAATACATCTTGTGTAGGCGATGTAATTTAAAGGAAGTCAGTGACTGCAAAGTAGTAGTGGGTGAGAGCATTGCCAAACAGTTTAGGATGATGGTGTGCAGGATGATGCTGATGGTGAGGAAGGTGAAGAAGGCAAAGGCAGAGCAGAAAACAAAGTGGCAGAAGCTGAAAAAGGAAGAGTGTCGTGTTGTCTTCAAGGAGGAGTTGAAACAGGTTTTGGGTGGCCAGGAAGTGCTTCCAGATGACTGGACAACTACAGCGAATGTGATCAGGAAGACAGGTAGGAGAGTACTTGGCATGTCCTCAGGAAGGAGAGGAGATAAGGAGACTTGGTGGTGGAATGAGGAAGTGCAGGAGTGTGTACAAAAGAAGAGGTTAGCTAAGAAGAAGTGGGACACAGAGAGGACCGAAGGGAGTAAACAGGAGTAAAGGGAGACACAGCGTAAGACGAAGGGAGCGGTGTCAAAGGCCAAACAGAGGGCGTATGATGACTTGTATGCTAGGTTGGACAGTAAGGAGGGAGAAAATGATTTATACAGGTTGGCACAGCAGAGAAATAGAGATGGGAAGGATGTGCAGCAAGTTAGAGTGATTAAGGACAGAGTGGGAAACATGTTGACTGATGACAT
Organism: Plotosus lineatus; assembly: GCA_024760905.1. Classification (NCBI taxonomy): domain Eukaryota; kingdom Metazoa; phylum Chordata; class Actinopteri; order Siluriformes; family Plotosidae; genus Plotosus; species Plotosus lineatus. Next base: position 46,054,175 of record CM045743.1, on the reverse strand, counting down.
AAGTGTGCTGGGAAGATGGAAAGAATACTTTGAAGAGCTGATGAATGAAGAAAAATGAGAGAGAAAAAAAGAGTAGAAGAGGTGATTCTTGAGGACCAGGAAGTAGTAAAGATTAGTAAGGGTGAAGTGAGGAGGGCATTGAAGAGGATGAAGAGTGGAAAGGCAGTTGGTCCTGATGATATACCGGTGGAGGTATGCATTGCAAAAGTGCATTGAACAAAACATGCCCCTTATTCTCTGTCTTCATAGATCTGACCAAGGCATTTTATACAGTCAATAGAGAGGCCCTCTGAACAGTCCTAGAACGTATCGGATGTCCGCCAAAGTTTGTATCGAGGGCTTTTCCACGATGGCATGACTGGACAGGTCCTCTCCAGCGGGAATTTGTCGGAAGCCTTCACAATCAGCAACGGTGTGAAGCAGGGCTGTGTCCTAGCTCCAGTCCTGTTTAATGTGTTCTTCACCTGCATGTTGCCCCATGCCATGCGAGACCTGGAGAAAGGGGTCTATATTCGCTACCATTTGGATGGCTCCCTATTCGAACTGCATTGTCTCACTGCCAAGATAAAGAGCCTGCAAACCCTCCTTCAAGAAGTCCTCTTTGCTCATGTCTGCGCCCTTGTGGCCCACACAGAATTCAATCTGCAGATGATGCTGGACCACTTCTCTGAGACCTCCAAACTCCTCGGCCTGACCGTCAGTATCAGGAAGATGGAGGTGGTTCACCAACTTGCACCAAACACCCACCCTCCTGCACCCAGCATTGTCATCGACTACACACCACTCGCCAATGTTGAACATTTCAAGTACCTGGGCAGCACCATTTCCTGTGATGGCTCCCTGGACAAAGAAATCACTTCTAGGATCGGCAAGGCTAGCCAGGCGCTGAGCAGACTCCTCACCTGAGTGCTCAACCAACACAGTATCCGGCTATCAACAAAACTGAAGATCTACAATGCTATGGCACTCCCGGCCCTTCTCTACAGTTGTGAAACATGGACACTGTATCGCAGACATGTCAAAAAGCTGGAGCACTTCCACGTGCAGGCTCTTCGTTCCATCCTCAGAATCAGCTGGCAGGACCACGTCACCAACTTGGAGGTCCGAGAGCGTGCCAACTCCACCAGCAATGAGTCTATGCTCATCAAGGCTCAACTTTGATGTGTGGGGCATGTCATTCGAATGGAGGAGTTCAGAATGCCAAGATGCCTGATGTATGGTGAACTCCAGCTCGGCAAAAGAAACCAAGGCCGCCCAAAGCTGCGATACAAAGACACTGTGAAAGCAAACATCCAGTGGTGTCAAGTCAAGCCAAAGGAACTGGAGCAGTGTGCTATGGACAGACCGGAATGAGGAGCCTCAATCCACAAAGCAGGTGCCAACTTTGAAGAAGCGTGGTGCCAGAAGCTCACTTCTGCAAGAGAAAAGCGGCACAGGGCTGCATCAGCAGTAATCACTGGAGCGGACTTCCAATGGCCCCGCTGTTCAAGACTCTGCGCCTCCACGCTCGGACTACAGCGCCACCTTTGCATTCATAGCTGCAAAATGCAAATGTCATCATCAGAGCCCATGGACAACCACCATATGCCCTTTTTGAATGTTTAATTATTATTATAAGCATTGAATATGTAATTATTGATATTATATACACACACATGTTCGTCAGTCGGGGGGGGGGGGGGGGGGGGGGTTCGGTCCTACTTTGCCGAAACCCGCAGTCGTCCCCATTAACCACGGAAAGTGAGGGATCTGCATGGTTTTACTGGCACCCATTTAAACTGCTGGGTGAACAGAGGCACACGTATGGTTAAGACCTTGCTCAGGGCTCTTAGCACAGTGGGGATCTAACTGGGATTTTGAACCCACAACCTCCCGATCATGAGCGCACCACCCTAACCACGACGCCACCGGCCCCACGCGAGCTTAAATCGCCTCAATAAAATAGAATGAGTACATTCACACATATCACAGCCGAGTTTAAAAGATCAATCTGGCAACCAGGAGCAGTCCTTATTTCTGAATATGAAATCCTGGATGATATTATTGCACTGTTGCCCTCTTAGTAATTACAATCATTTACGAGCCCCCTTTAACAACGCAAGGTGGGCGGGGACGAGTTGGATTTACGTCATCGGTGAGATGTTCCTCTCGTCTGCTTCGAGTCAAAGATGAACCGTTAGGATTCAGTTCGCTGACTCGATTCGACTCTTTCAAACGAATGCGAACCGACTCGCGATGTTTGATTCCTTTGACTCACTGAATCATAGGACTGGCGTGCTGTGATTTATGTCAAGTGTAAAGGAAAGAAGGAAGCAGTATTTTAAATCTTTAAATATCATAACATAGAATGGAAAGGTTTAAATTGTAAATAGAAAGGTTTAAATAGTAATTAGCAAACAGTAAATTAAATTACTCTTTTTAAACAGAGTGCTGTCACGTGACATGGAAGCTGAGGCCTTTAAAAATGAATAATTCGAAAAAAAAATTGTTCACTTTCTGTAGTTAACATGAAGTTAGTTAACATGTTACATGTTAGTTAACATGTTAGTTAGCAAGTTAACATGAGCAGCCAACAGCTGGGATTACTGGCCCCCTGACGGACATTTCAACAGATATTATCATTATAACCTGAGATGCTGCAAAGGTCTTTCGATCTCAAATATAAATAAATGAATTTAGAAAAAAAAACGGACGTTGATCTCTAGAAAGTATTTAGAATTCAGGAACTGAGTATAGTATGAGTTATTGCACATCCTGAATTATTTTGTGTGGAAATTTAAGAAAAATTGATGACTTTGGGCAAAGCTGCAGATCAAAACCCATCATTTTCACAAATTCCACACAAACTGATTTCAAAACCAGAACCACAGAATGGGCTCAGAGTGAAGCTCGAAAATAAGCTCAGGATTCCGACTTCAATGACAGTTTGGACTTTTTGAAATGAAATATTATTGAACACAGTAAAATAATCTGACTAATTGGGTTAATTTATAAAATAAATCTGCCTTGAAGGGATTTATGGATTTTTGTAAAGTATAAAATATCTTCTTCAGTAATTAATTTTTAACCCCACAGCGGTCTAACACGTGTTACACTCACACTATTAACTTTTAAAGGTTTATTGTTTCGTTGGTGCTGCAGGTCTACATTAGAAACCACCTAAAGCACATTCGATCCAGTCACTTTCCCTTTAATTCTTTTCATTTTACACTTTCCACAGTTTGAAGTGAAATTGAGTTATTACTTTAAATTGAGTGCAGCTAACTGGGTTATCAAAGGCGGGCCATGTCTGTCACTGTCTATGGGGAGAGGTTCATGTAAAAGAAACATTGCTGACTTTCGTAAAGAGGAGGAGTAACGAGGATGGATAGGATCAGGAATGAGGACATCAGAGGGACAGCACATGTAAGACGTTTTGGAGACAAAGTCAGAGAGGCTAGATTGAGATGGTTTGGACATGTACAGAGGAGGGATAGTGAGTATATTGGTAGTAGGATGCTGAGGTTGGAACTACCAGGCAAAAGGCCGAGAGGAAGACCAAAGAGAAGATTTATGGATGCGGTGAAGGAGGACATGAAGGTGGTTGGAGTAAGAGAAGAAGATACAGAGGACAGGGAGAGATGGAGGCGGATCATTTGCTGTGGCGACCCCTGAAGGGAACAGCCGAAAGGAAAAGAAGAAGAAGAGGAGCTGCAAAGTCGTCAGTGTGTTTCTGTCCCTTGCTAAAAAGGGTTGTGACAGGAAGGGCATCCGACCTAAAAACCTCTGCCACATCAAACGTGCCAATCAGATGATTCGCTGTGGCGACTCCCGAGTAAAAGGGAAAAAGCCGAAAGGAAGACAGACGGTTCCACACTCAAAAAACCCATTAAAGGCACAGTGAGGTTCATCATTCATTCGTTTTCGAACCGTTTAACCCTAATCCTAATTTGTTGCAAATCTCAGCCAAATCCAGGCTCAGATGGGGTACACCCAGGACAGCTCACCAGGCCATCACAGGGCTCTGGGTAAGGTTTTTCTGATAAAAAACAAA
>CM045743.1:46025142-46032642 GCA_024760905.1 Plotosus lineatus | reverse complement strand
CATAGACGAGCATAGTGCAAAACATGAACAAACAAATAAAACAAATTAAAATGAACAAAGAAAAAATTTTAGTCTGAGAACTCCACGATGTTGGAGACGTCAGTCCCAAGACATCACTCCAAGTTCAATGTAAAAGGACATGAAGCATAATAAAGGTTATCCTTTTGGTATCATTTGTTAAGCATGCTACAGAACATAAAATCTCACGCACAAACATTCTCAGCATTAACTTAGGTACTGTGCTGGAATAATAATTGAAAAAACTTTAATATGAGTGCTTTACAACAGTATATGCTGTATAATGTTTATATTTTATCATCAATAAAAATAAGAGTAAAAATTGAAAATGTTTTGTCCATAGAATGTGTTTAAGAAGCATATTTTAGCGCATTTAATAGATACACAGTATTTTACTTCCGGCTGTTCATTAGCGCATGTGACGTGTTACATGGGGTTTTACATCCAGGTACAGAACTCACGGATTATCGCGAATGTAGAGGGCCTACTGTATCTATTACATGCGCTAAAATATGCTTCTTAAACATGGTTTATAGACAGTCTGACTCATTAATTCAGTATTAATGTAGTAAAATGTAGTAATGATTAAGAAAAACTTAATTTTTTTACTGTGATATTTATTGATAATAAAATAGAAACATTATACAGCATACATATAAAAACACCTTTCAATGCACTCTCTTCGAAAAACGTACAGCACTGTAGTTTTCAAAAATGCCCACTAGAGTAATGTATTGCATTAGGCATGAGATGACTGAATTCAGTTGCATTGATTAAACTGCATTAAGTCCGAGCCGCTCAGCCACGCCCCTCAGCCGGAGCGAGTAGAAGCGGTGATGTGATGTGAGTTAATCCTCTGGCGCAGAGGTGAGCGTGCTTTTATTTATTGGGAGTAAATGAGAATAGTGAATTCAGGTGTGTGCTACTGAGCCCCTCAGCCGAAGCGGAGAGTAAACAGTTAGTTAGAGGCACAGCGCCAAAATCAAAGTCCCCCAAAACACAGACCATAACAAAATGACATAAAAGAACAAGAAATGCAATAAATTGGATAAACAAAACAAAAAGAGAAACATGCTACACCACAGTAAATAAAATATAACACACAAACATTTTAAACATTACCTGAGGTCATGTACTGGAATAATAATTGAAAAAGACTTTAATAGTGGAGTGTTTTACAACAGTTCAGATGATTATTCCTCTTCAGGCACTTCAGAGGAAACTGTCTTATTTCTTCAGAAGAGACATCCAACGCCATTACCTTTTTATGGTGCTTGGCGGGCGTTTGAGTGACATCATAGAACTTAACTGGTAATTAAAACACACTAAAAAAGGCTCATTGCCAACTTGTGCACGAATGAGGAAAAAGGGGCGTGGCTGTCAATCAGCCAATCAGCAGGAAGGATGACAGCCATTGTGTGAATTTGAATCACATGAGAGTTGCTCAGCAGTCTGCGAATACTCAAACCGTGAGTGCAAAACCGCGAATAGTCAAGGGCCTACTTTGTATGTGTGTGTGTGTGTGTGTGTGTGTATATATATATATATATATATATATACACACACACACACACACACACACACACACACACACACACACACACACACACACACACACGTGTTTTTGATCTTACGTCTAATAACCACCCATGTGTACTGGGAGCAAAATGGTAGATCAAACTTACCAATTTTATTGGATCAGTCTATGTAACGGTAAAATGAAGCATTCACTGGCTGTAAAAGTGAGTTTGCAGGGTATTTCAAGACCCCCTGCCACTGGGGAATGTCTATAATGTTCATCAGTAACAACACATTTGTTGTTCCGCCGTGCTTTAAAAAACAGGAAAATATTTTGCTGTGTTCTCTTGGTAAATGTCCAACAATCAATGAACCATTAAAAACTGCTACAGCAAAACTATGGGATGCTCTGAATGAATGGAGCGATGAGCCAGATATGGACCTATCAGAAAGTGATGAGTATTTTTCACCAGATTCTCCTGCTCACTAAGGGGCGGTTCAACATTTTCAAAATTTTCCCAAGTGAACAGAGAGTACTTTTTTTGACCCCCTCCCTCCAAAAGTGTACAAATAAATGTTGATGATCTCTCGGCAGGATTTTTTAAAAAGATATTTAACAAAACATTGGTCAAACCTCTTTGATAAAGTAAATCAATGTATTTCCTTGTTCAATACCTCTTTTATACACCAGTCAAATAATAATGAAATCAATAAAAAAAATTACACTTTTAAAAAATTATTTATTAATGACACCTGTTTATTATCAATATTAAGACATTTGGTTTTAATAATAAAAATGACATTGTTTTTAATAATATTATTTTATATTAAAATATAATTCAAAATGTCTGCATTTTTTATTGGTCATTGGCCTTTGGATGACCACACTTCAGTTTGTGATCAGCTGCCTTCTGATGTTTCAGCAGCTGATACCGGGCTGGGTAGTATTCATTGCAGACTTTGCAGATATGCTTCGGTGTCTCATCAGTAGCCCTTTTCCCACCATAGCCTTAAACTTGAAAATCTTTAAGCATTAACACCGGTGTTATGTCAAGCAGAGCGAATAAAATGATGTTGTTGTTGTTGTTGTGCGTGTACCACTCTTAGGTGGTTGGCGAATCACGTATTGAGTTTCAAACGTACACGCACCAAAAAGAAATAAATATTCACGAGCGCATGTATTATTGTTGAACAACATTTTTATATTAAAAAGCATACACAGACATCTTATCAATGCAGCCATGAGGCGGAGGGGGGGGGGGGGGGCACGAACCAGTGTCTCCTCCCCTTATGCCGGTCCCAATCCCGGTGAAATGCAGAGGGTTGCGACAGGAAGGGCATCCGGCGTAAAACTTTTGCCAAACTACAAAATGCAAACTGTAAACACAAATCTCATACCGGATCGGTCGAGGCCTGGGTTAACAACGACCGCCATCAGTTCTGTTAGCCAACAGGGTGCTGGTGGAAATTGGACTACTGTTGGTCGAAGACGTCGAAGAAGGAGAGGCGGGAGGCATGTCCGTAGGCAGAGAGAGAAGAGGAAAAGCATGAGTCTAGGACTGAGAGTAGGGGCTTTGAATGTTGGAACTATGCAAGGAAAAGATAGAGAGCTGGCTGACATGATGCAGAGGAGAAAGGTGGACATACTGTGTGTTCAGGAGACCAGGTGGAAAGGTAGCAAAGCTAAAAGCTTGGGAACAGGGTTTAAGCTGTTTTATCATGGTGTGGATGTGAAGAGAAGTGGAGTAGGAGTCATCTTGAAGGAGGAGATTGGCAGGAATGTTCTAGAAGTGAAAAGAGTGTCAGACAGAGTGATGAGTCTCAAGTTAGAAATTGAAGGTGTGATGGTCAATGTTGTTAGTACTTATGCCCCACAGGCAGGATGTGAGCTAGAAGAGAAGGAGAGATTCTGGAGTGACTTAGACGAAGTGATGCAGAATACCCCCAGAGTTGAAAGAGTGGTCGTTGGTGCAGACTTCAATGGACATGTTGGTGCAGGCAACAGAGGGGACGAGGAAGTGATGAGCAGGTTTGGTATCCAGGACAGGAACACAGAAGGACAGATGTTGATTGATTTTGCAAAAAGGATGGAAATGGCTGTGGTGAATACTTTCTTCCAGAAGAGACAGAAGCATAGGGTGACTTCTGAAAGCGGAGGTCGGAGCACACAGGTAGACTACATCTTGTGTAGGCGATGTAATTTGAAGGAAATCAGTGACTGCAAAGTAGTAGTGGGTGAGAGTTTTGCCAGACAGCATAGGATGGTGGTGTGCAGGATGATGCTGATGGTGAGGAAGATGAAACAGGCAAAGGCAGAGCAGAAGACAAAGTGGTGGAAGCTGAAAAAAGGAAGATGAGTTGAAACAGGCTTTAGGTGGTCAGGAAGTGCTTCCAGATGACTGGACAACTACAGCTAATGTGATCAGGGAGACCGGTAGGAGAGTACTTGGTGTGTCCTCTGGAAGGAAAGTAGATAAGGAGACTTGGTGGTGGAATGAGGAAGTGCAGGAGTGTGTACAAAGGAAGAGGTTAGCTAAGAAGAAGTGGGACATTGAGAGGACAGAAGAGAGGAAACAGGAGTACAGGGAGACACAGTGTAAGGCGAAAGTAGCAGTGGCTAAGGCCAAACAGAGGGTGTATGATGACTTGTATGATAGGTTGGACAGTAAAGAGGGAGACAATGATCTATACAGGTTGTCACAGCAGAGAAATAGAGATGGGAAGGACGTACAGCAAGTTAGATTGATAAAGGACAGAGAGGGAAATGTATTGACTGATGACAGAAGTCTGCTGGGAAGATGGAAAGAGTACTATGAAGAGCTGATGAATGAGGAAAATGAGAGAGAAAAAAGAGTAGAAGAGGTGACCATTGAGGAGCAGGAAGTAGCAAAGATTAGTAAGGGCGAGGTGAGGAGGGCACTGAAGAGATTGAAGAATGAAAGGCAGTTGGTCCTGATGATATACCTGTAGAGGTATGGAAGTGTCTAGGAGAGGTAGCAGTAGATTTTCTGACAAGAACATTCAACAAATTCTTAGAGAGTGAGCAGATGCCGGAGGAATGGAGGAGAAGTGTGCTGGTGCCCATTTTTAAGAACAAGGGAGACGTGCAGAGTTGCAGCAAGTACAGAGGGATAAAGTTGATGAGCCATACGATGAAATTATGGGAAAGAATAGTGGAAGTTAGACTAAGGGCAGAGGTCAGCATTTGTGAACAACAGTTTGGTTTCATGCCAAGAAAGAGCACCACAGATGCAGTGTTTGCTTTGAGGATGTTAATAGAGAAGTACAGAGAAGGTCAGAGGGAACTGCATTGTGCTTTTGTGGATCTGTAAAAAGCATATGACAGGGTGCCAAGAGAAGAACTGTGATATTGCATGAGGAAGTCTGGAGTGGCAGAGAAGTATGTTAGAGTGGTGCAGGACATGCATGAGAGATGTAAGACAGTGGTGAGGTGTGCTGTCGGTGTGACAGAAGAGTTCAAGGTGGAGGTGGGACTGTATCAAGGGTCAGCTCTGAGCCCCTTCTTGTTTGCTATGGTGATGGACAGGCTGACAGACGAGGTGAGACAAGAACATGGACTATGATGTTTGCAGATGACATCGTGATCTGTAGTGAGAGCAGAGAACAAGTGGAGGAAAATCTAGAGAGGTGGAGGTATGCCCTGGAAAGGAGAGGAATGAAGGTTAGCCCCAGAAAATCAGAATACATATGTGTGAATGAGAAAGACCCAGGAGGAACAGTGATGTTCCAGGGAGCAGAGATAACGAAGGTGAAGGATTTTAAGTACTTAGGCTCAACAGTCCAGAGCAATGGAGAGTGTGGAACAGAGGTGAAGAAGCATGTGCAAGCAGGCTGGAATGGTTGGAGAAAAGTGTCCGGTGTGATGTGCGATAGGAGAGTATCAGCAAGAATGAAAGGAAAAGTGTACAAGACGGTGGTGAGGCCAGCGATCTTGTATGGCTTAGAAACAGTGGCGCTGAGGAAAAGGCAGGAGACAGAGCTGGAGGTAGCAGATATGAAAATGTTGAGGTTCTCTCTGGGAGTAATGAAGATGGATAGGATTAGAAATGAGTACATCAGAGGGACAGCCCATGTAAGATGTTTTGGAGACAAAGTCAGAGAGGCTAGATTGAGATGGTTTGGACATGTACAGAGGAGGGATAGTGAGTATATTGGCAGTAGGATGCTGAGGTTGGAACTACCAGGCAGAAGGCCTAGAGGAAGACCAAAGAAGAGATTATGGATGTGATGAAGGAAGACATGAAGGTCATTGGAGTAAGAGAAGAAGATGCAGAGGACAGGGTGAGATGTAGGCGGATGATTTGCTGTGGCGATCCCTGAAGGGAACAGCCGAAAGGAAAAGAGGAAGAAGAAGACACAGACATCTTATCCCCTCAACACGAGCGTACGTTTTGTACACTTAGGAAAATGTTGAAAATGTTGAATGACCCCTAACTTCATAAATTAAAAGATGTTCCTGGCCATGTGCTTTTGTTTATGTTTGTGTTGATTGGTTCAACTTGCCACGTGCTAAAGTTTACATTTGTGTTGATTGGCTCGATTTTACTTCTGGGAAAATGATTAAAGGAACAGCACCGGGAAGGAAAAGTAAGGGAAGGAAAAGTCTTTTTTTTTTTTTTAATTATGCTGTTTTCTGTTGATTTTCAGCTTTCATGTAAATAGTTTGGTTGATACCACAAAATGAATAACACAAATACCAGTAAAAGTCTTTTATTGTTCTGTTATTATTCATGTTTTCCACCTCTATGGTAATAAGCACTTACACTTCCATGCCGCTGGTAACGATAACACGCATGTTTGTGCGTGCTTGGTGTTTGTGTGTGTGTGTGTGTGTGTGTGTGTGTGTGTGTGTGTGTGTGTGTGTTAATGTGTGCCTCTGTGTGTGTGTGTGTGTGTGTGTGTGTGTGTGTGTGTGTGTGTGGAGCCTCGGAATCTGAATGCACTAGAGGTTGAATAAATCGGAATCCAAACAAAAAATCCGGGATTTTTTTCATCCCAGGAAACAAACAAAAACCGAAGGCCAAACTCGAAAAACACGTTAGAAAAAAACGAGACCGAGAGGGAGGAAAAGTGCGAGACTTCCGGAAGTTCGGAATTTGTTGATACTGTGTATCACCCTGATAAAGCTAAAGCTAGTGCTAAAGCTAAGCTAAAGCACTAAAGCTAAGCTAAAGTGCAAAAGCTAAACTAAAGTGCTAGCAGCGATGTGAACACCTTTAACGATGATGTCATAAGCCACTTCCGTAAGGTTTTGAAAAGAAGGCAGAAACAAGCCACGTTAGAAAGGTTCTTCAAGAAAAGAAAGGAACATTCTGAAAAAGAGTCATCCATGTAAAGCAGTAGCAAGAGAAAAAAACACCTTTGGCTGATTCACCTGAAGCTCTTATGGAAAGGAAAATTCCTCTTCTCTCCCTCTCCAAAATTTACGTATGCCAACTGCTCACCACCACAAAGAAAAAAATTCTTATCTTTATTGTTCTTATGCTTTAACTGCACTGTGTATTTTATATTGTGGGTTATGGTCTCTTTTGTGAGAGACTCTGGTTTTGGTGGCTCAACTCTCTATATTTCTGCGCATTGTAAGGGGGTGTGGCTGCCACACGCTGGTAGAGTGCTAAACACACACCTCATTCCACTTAGCAATCACACGGCTTCTATTAACAAAAAAACGGGTTGAGCTTCATTATTCACAGGGAAGGCACTAGAGCACGGGGACATTGTAGTCACTGTTATAGAAGCCCTGTCATTGCTAAGTGGAATCAAGTGTGTGTGTTTAGCACTCCACTCACGTGTGGCAGTCACGCCCCCTACAACGTGCAGAGAGACAGTTAGAACCACCAAAACCAGACTCTCTCACAACACAGATCATAACACACTAAAATAAAAACCATGTAAAAATTAAAGAGTCTCTCACAACACAGACCATAACATAATGTACTGTAT
>CM045743.1:45997642-46020142 GCA_024760905.1 Plotosus lineatus | reverse complement strand
GTATGTATATGTTTATATGTGAATGTGTGTGTGTGTGAGTGTGTGTGTGTGTGAATGTGTATGTATGAATGTATGTGTGTGTTAGTGTGTGTGTGTATGTGGGTGTATGTGTGCATATGTGTGTGTGCATGTGTGTGTATGTATGTATGTATGTGTATGTGTATGTGTGTGTGTGTGGGCGTGTGTGTGTGTGAATGTGTATGTATGTATGTATGTATGTATGTATGTGTGTGTATGTATATGTGTATGTGTGTGCATATGTGTGTGTGCATGTGTGTGTATGTATGTATGTATGTGTATGTGTATATGCGAATGTGTGTGTGTGTGAATGTGTATGTATGTATGTGTGTGTTAGTGTGTGTGTGTATGTGTATGTGTATATGTGAATGTGTGTGTGTATGTGGGTGTATGTGTGTGCATATGTGTGTGTGCATGTGTGTGTATGTATGTATGTGTATGTGTATATGTGAATGTGTGTGTGTGTGTGAGCGTGTGTGTGTGTGTGAATGTATGTATGTGTGTGTGTGTGTGTGTGTGTGTGTGTGTATGTGTATGTATGTATGTATGTGTGTGTTAGTGTGTGTGTGTGTGTGTGTGTGTGTGTGTGTGTGTATGTGTATGTGTATATGTGAATGTGTGTATGTGTGTGTGTATGTTCGTGTGTACTAGTATGTGTGTGTATGTGTGCGTGGGCATATGTGTGTGTATGTGTGTGTGTGTGTGTGTGTGTGTGTGTCGGTGTGGTACTGTTGCCAAATTAAAACCTCAGAATTTCTGCCACTGCTTCATCTGTCGATAAGGAGATGATCTTTGTCTCCATCTCAGCTGTTGATGTCGTTACAGGAAGCTTATTTAAAATATAAAGATGCACCGCCGCTGGTGGAATAGCAAGATGCACTGCAAGGTGTTTCTGCTTTTTCCCGCGCTATTCACCATCAAAGGACTTTCAGTGAGAAAATTCATCATGCTCTGTGAGACATAAATAAACGCCCTGAAATAAATCTGTGTATTTTATGACATCATAGCTCGTCTACTAAAGAGTTCAGAACCGACTAGTTGTTTACAGCACATTAATTTCTTCAGTATAACTGTTCTGTGTTTACCGTTATAATTTACAAAAATAATAATTAAAAAAAACATCATGGTTACCATAGTAACAGCTCACTCCTAGTTAACACTTCACTAACAGTAAACTAAAAGAACATTCTGGATGGGATTGTTTATATAATGATGTCATTTTTTTTAATCAGATGATTATTTGGAAAATGAGTGATATTGATATATATATATATATATATATATATATATATATATATATATATATATATATATATATATATATATACTAGTCCTTCTCAAAAAATTAGCATATTGTGATGAAGTTCATTATTTTCTGTAATGTACTGATAAAAATTAAACTTTCATATATTTTAGATTCATTGCACACCAACTGAAATATTTCAGGTCTTTTATTGTTTTAATACTGATGATGATTTTGGCATACAGCTCATGAAAACCCAAAATTCCTATCTCAAAAAATGAGCATATGATGTTCAGGTAGTGTAAATGAGCTATTAACCTAATCATCTGAATCAACCAATTAACTCTAAACACCTGCAAAAGATTCCTGAGGCTTTTAAAAACTCCCAGCCTGGTTCATTACTCAAAACCACAATCATGGGTAAGACAGCTCATGAAAACCCTTAATTGTTAATTAATGAAAAAGTTAATTTGTTGATTTAGATGAGAAGGACTAGTATATATATATATATATATATATATATATATATATATATATATATATATATATATATATATATATATATATATATATAGTTAATTTATTGCCTTCATTTTCTTTTTGTTTTCAAGTTCATTATTTACACTTTATTCAGTGTGGTGTAGCTGTCAGCACATCCACTTCACAGTAAGAAAGTTCTGGGTTCGAGTCCCGGCGAGGGACTTTCTGTGTGGAGTTTGCATGTTAACCTCATGTTCACTTGGATTTCCTCCGACTGTCCAACGATATGCACAATAGGCTAACTGGCTGTTCCCAATTGCCCATAGGTGTGTGTGTGTGTGTGTGTGTGTGTGTGTGTGTGTGTGTGTGTGTGTGTGTGTGTGTGTGTGTGTGTGCGTGTGTGTGTGTGTGTGTGTGTGTGCGTGTGCGTGTGTGTGTGCGTGTGTGTGTTGTCCTGTGACACCCTAGCGAGCTGTTCAAGATGTACCCCACCAAACCCAGAGTTGATTGAGATGGGTGCCAGCCTCCCCACAAACTGAAGGGAATTTAGTGGTTGTGGGTGAATTTTATAAACTATTTTTTTTAGGACGGCCCACGCTAGAGCTAAAGGGGAAGCCGCAGACCAGGCGGCGCTGTCGGCATGCCAGGATTCAGATATGGCTCGTGCCGTGGCCCGTGACCTTTCACCCTCCTTCCGTCAGCCAGGTATCACACTGACACACAAACAAACACACACACACTATGCACACTCACACGCACTCACATACACACACACGCACATATATACACTCAGACATAAACTCACTCACTCACTCACACGCGCAAACACACACGCGCACACACATACACACTCACTCACACACACTCATGTACACTCACACACACACTCACATACACACACTCACATACACACACACACACACACACACACACACACACAGATACTTCTAGTTTGAGTCTTATATAAAAACAGAAATGTGTATATATACAGTGTGGCCCAACCATGTGACATCATTCCTACATCATTTATTTAAAACTAGTTTTCATCCTTGTTAATCCATAGCAGTTTATTTTTGTATATGTTATATATATTTATATCTTTTGATCATAATTCAGGTTTTATTTGAGAGCGAGATGCTTGTGTTCTGTGTCCTTGGCTATGGAACTGTTTCGACTTTGCTTTTATTCTACAAGACAACGTTAAGCAAATGTAAATGCAAATGAGTTCTGAAGGGATCTTATATTTGCATATGATTTGCATATGATTTGCATATTCTCTCTGCTGTATGTCACAGTCCCATCGGTTCTTCCCAGGTGATTATTTTCATGTTTTCGGCACAGTGTGAGGGTCCAGTTGAATTTAGCACCTTTTCTTCACAATCCAGTTTAAATTGTTTTTTGGAGAATTGAGATTTGTGTTCACGCTCCACGTTGCCGTAGTGGTTAACATGTCCGTCTCACAGCAAGAAGGTCTGGGTTGGATTCCCAGCTCGGCGTTTCTGTGCGGAGTTTGCATGTTCTCCCCGTGCTTGCGTGGGGTTTCCTTCAGATACTCCGGTTTCCTCCCACAGTAGGCTGATTGGCTGGTCCAAATCACCCCTATGTGTGTGTGTGTGTGTGTGTGCATAGCTGTGTGAGTGTTGGCCCTGCGATGGCCTGGCGAGCTGTCCAGGGTGTCCTTCCCCATCAGCCCGAGTCGGCTGAGATGGACACCAGCCTCTCGAATTAGGATTAAGCAGCTTAGAAAAGGAACCAATGAATGATTGAGCCGTCTGTTTCGTCCGTCAGCTCAGTGTTCGAGGTTATGTCCTGGTTTCAGGAGCGTTTCTGCTCGAAGCCGCCCAGCCATGAGCCTTACAGCAAATACTTCAGGGGATCAGCTTTGTTTTTCAGCTGGGTGAGATCCTCAAGTCCACACCATAGTTGGTGTTAATACTACAAACTCAACCCATTAAATCCATCTAGTAGGTGGCGTTAAACCCCAGAAAGCCCAGAAAACCCCAACACATTTAACCCGCAGTTTGCCTCAAACCCAATGTTCATGTTTTCTCGACGTTCCTCTCAGTCCTGCACTGCTGGCCAAAGTTTTTCAGACTAATAATGTTGTTTGAACACCTTAATTCTGATTGTAAAAGGATCGTTGTTCCAGTTGGTCCGGTAGAGGCTCAGTAACATTAATGGGGCAATAAAATGAAGCCGACTGATGACCTGAACCTGAAGGTTATCTCATCACCGGATGGATGTAAACGGATATAGAATCAGGGATGAAATAGTGAAAGAGTAGTTCAGGGAGCCTGAGGAATCATTTTCACATTTGTAATGCCATGGCGATTACGCGCGGTACACAATGCTAAAGGTGGAGCAATAAAATATTTAATATTTTAGACTCGTTTTAATTCTCCGGTTCTGTTTTTGTTCATTTACAGTCGAGTCGAAACCTGAATTATGTCTCAAACCATTTCAGTAAGAACCACTTGATTTGCATTTCCTTGTTTTCTCTCTGTCACATACGGCAGTGACATCATCGCTGAGCTCATCCCCCCCCAGCCCGGCTCTCTGCCCTTCCTGGATTGCTGTAATAGCTTCCTTTGTCTTCTCCAGGTTCAGGCACCACCGTGCTGTACACGTATCGCTGCCAAGAGACACAATGCGCGAGTGTTTGTGTAGGCAGTGAAAACATCCCCCGCATGCTGGTCTGATCTCTGACCTCACACGAGGCCTCCGTGGGGCCGTTAAAGGAACGGTGTTAGGGATAAGGGTGCAGTCATAGCCACATGAAAGAAATTCGCTTCACTGGAGCTTTTCCTGACCGTGATGAGTCTGACTGTGATCGGGGACAGGGACAAGGAGTTCTGATTGGTTAACATGTCATCGTGCAACAAGTGCTGAAGTTCAGAAAGGTTTGTTTTTACAGACTGAACACTTTGCGTGTCTCGTGTATGACATTAAATTACCGAGCGGACGTCAATGCCAGAGAGAGAAACTCTTCTGTAGCTCCACCTTCCAAATCGCTGTAGAGAAATACCTCGAATCAGTTCCTTCAGGATGTTGGGAGTTCTGAACAATTCCTGACCGACGGTATGCATCAGTCCAGTAAAATATTTTCATAGTTTCATTAAAAGCGGAATTTTCTTCCTCCTGTATAAAATTAGTGCCCCTCCAGACTTTCAGGTGAATGTAGAAACACACACACACACACACACACACACACACACACACACACACACACACACATACACCCATGGGTAGATCTGGACGTGTTGCAGTAAAGATCCTAGAAAATCCACACTGTCAGGTGCGACACCATGATGGCACTCTGGAGAATCTGAGGAATGCATGAAGGCTCACCCTCAGATTGTGAAGCAGGATCTGATCTGTCATGGACAAACATGATCAGTGTGGCCAATTGTGGCTTTACATCGAAATATACAAACGCAACAAACCGGCGTTACGCTCAACGTCCCTTTTCAATCAGTGCATGAAAATCATTCATTCATTCTCCAAACTAATTCTGTCAGGGACACGTGGAGACTGGGGCCTGTCTCAGCCGTCTCCTGGCAAAGGTGGGGTACATTCTGAACAGCTTTCAGGCCATTGTGAGGCACAACCATTCATACTCACATCTAGGGGCAAGCTTGTGGTCTTATGTGAACGGCTTTGGATTACGGGAGAAAAGCGGAGTACTCAGAAACCCATGCAACCACGGGAAGAACGTGAAAAGTCCACACAGAGACGCCCTTGCTGAGATCAGGAACTTCTTTCTGGCTGTGAAGAAGCCGTGCCAAAGTCTACGCCACAGTACATTTCCAACCATTCCGAGCATTTGGCAGAAACGCTTAGCCAGAGTGACTTACATTTATCACTTTTATACAGCTGAACAATTGCGGTTTAAGGGCCTTGTTCAAGGGCCCAACAGTGGCAGCTTGATGATACTGGAGCTTGAACTCCCAACCATAGGATTAGTAACTGAGAGCTTTAAGCACTGAGACACGACAGGACACAATACAGCAAAAACTTCTCCAAAATATTCTTATCGATTTTCAGGACTGGACAATAAAAACAGCACCATATCGGAAACTTGGTCAGGATACCGTTTATGAGGTAACAGAGAGACCCGGGCAATTCCGAGCTAATGGCTAAGGCGAATGATTTATTGAACTACAGTGATATCTCAGCTCACGAACATAATTGGTTCCCAGAAAGTGTGTGTGAGGCGAAAAGTTCGTCTTCCGAACATTTATTTCCCATAAGAAACCATTAAAATGAGAATAATCCGTTCCCAGGTCCCCATAAAACATAATTTTCTACTAAATAAGCCTTAAAACTACACAAAAATATACCTTATTTTATGTATAATAAATGTGCTATTGTATTGTAATTAAAGAAATAAACTGTACTGTATAATAAAGTGGTTTTATTTACCTTTGTGATGGTAGTTGATGGCTTGATGGAATGGAGTGGGAGGAGGAGGGAGGGAGGGACTTACTGTTTGGAAGGAGAGTTTGGAAACGCCTACTGTTTGGAAACACGCATAGCCACACACGCCCCCATAATAGCTTCCTTGTTCTTAAGGATGGGAGCAATGGTAGACTTAGCGTACTGGTACTGGGACGCTGAGTCACACAAACGCACACCTCGTTCGTGTTTTTCAATGATCTCCGCCTGTGGTGGCGTCTTTTTCGGTCCCATAATAGCAAAAGTACACTCAATATGGTCCAAAATGTCTAGCAAACACAAACCACTTCCACACTCAAAGAAAGGGGGTGACGAACTGTGACGCCGTGAGCGTGCGTCAGCTTCTCCTGGCCGCCACCGTGGCGCTGTTCGACCGCGTGGTTTGATTCGTCCGCCAAAAACTAGTTCGTCAGCAGAGACTATATGCTCGCAAATTTAATGTTCTTGAGGCGAAAAGTTCGTGAGCTTAAGCGTTCGTCAGCCGAGGTTTTACTGTAGCTCCTACCGAGCGGATTGGTCACTGCAGTCAGTAGCTTCCACTGTCGCTTTCTGTATTAGAAAACTCGCGAGATATGGCCTGGCGCTCATGTAACTTCACCTCACATCACTGACTGAACCGCCAGGGATTATCACAAACTTCAACTTTACATCATGGGGCCAGTGGCGTAGTGGTTAGGGTGCTGGGCTCGTCATCAAAAGGTTGTGTGTTCAAATCCCAGTTAGACCCCCAACTGTGCTATGACCCCCTGGGCAATAAATCGCCAAAAAAAAAAAAAAAGGTCCTTTGGGCTTTTTACACCCGAGCCGAGTGGCTCATCGGACCGGTGCTTATCCCCGGTTTCCGTAGCGTGAAGCGACTAGGAGTTCAACTTCTCTTGGATGGGACGCTAGTCCATCACAGGTCACCTTCCCAGTATATTTTACTGGTACCCATTTATACTGCTGGGGGAACAGAGGCACACTTGTTGTTGAGACCTTGTCCAGCACAGCTAAGGTCTAACTGGGATTCAAACACACAACCTCTTGAGCAGGAATGCAGCACCCTAACCACTACACCACCGGCCCCACGCAGTATAAATGGGTACCAGTAAATAAATGTCCTGGGAAGGGAAGGTGACCTGCGACGGACTAGCGTCCATCCAGGAGGAGTTGAACTCCTGGTCGCTTCACGCTAGAGAAACTGGGAATAAGCACCGGTTCGATGAGCCACTAGGCTCGGGTGCAAAAAGCCCAAAGAACTTTACCTTTACCTTCAACTTTGCATCCCAGCTGGTTGTCCGATTTCAACATGAACAGACAGTATCTCCGGTTCTCCTTGTAGAAGATAACGTTGTAATAATTCATAGTTTTGGGCTCCCGAGTGGAATGTCTGTGAGGTGCGTGGCTATCAGAACCAGAATCAGAATACTTTATTGATCCCAGAGGACATTGTGTATTAATTCGGGGATTGCAAGTTTGAATCCAGATTGATGTCACAGAAATCCCTGACTGGGAGTCCATGGGGCTGATTGGCTGAGCTCTCGGTAGAGGGAGGGATGGCATAGGCTCGATTCCCTGTCACTCACAGGGATCATGAGCCAATCTTGGGCGTCTGTGAGCTCGTTTGTACGAGGGGGCTTAAAGCACTGTCCCTCGGAGTGTGTTACACCCGCCCCCAAATACACATGGGCCACAGTTCATAAAGAGGCGGGTGGCTATGAACATGCTTTCACCCTTACTTGGTTGGTGGTGGTTATGTGACAGGGAAGGCAAAATTTGATGGCTGAAAAATGTGTATGACTAAATTCAGAGAGAAAAATGGGAGGGGGGGGGGGTTTAAAATCAAATAATTCATATATTCCATACAGTTTTATCATGATCCGTGTTTTTATTTCCCTTAAAGGCCCCGATTACATCAAGCAAAAGTTCTCAAGTGAACCGATTGAGATTAAAGAAGTCATTGAAGAGAAAAAGGAGAAAACCCCCTCAGGAAGCCCTCATTTCTATCGCAAGGGCACTACGCCCACCCAAACACCCACCCACAGCCCCGGTCCTACTCCTCCCCCCTCTCCTCCACCCAGCAAGAAGAAATCGTTCTTCAACCGAAGCGCACCAAAATCTGCCAAAGAGAGTGTTGTCGAGAGCCTAGCGGCCAGCGTCGTCCCCAAAACCACGCCCAGGGTACCGGCCAAACAGGAAGTGAAGCAGGAAACAGTCTCTTATTCATCTTCCCTTGCGCCCTATAAATTAATGGCGCCGGTCGCAAACTCCTCAAGTCCTGGAAACGGCGAGGTCCATTCGCAGTACCACAGCTACTTCGTGAAGGCGGAAGTATCCGTCCCACCCGAGGAGCTGGAAGAAGAAGAGCAGAAAGAGGAAAAGACAGAAAGTCTGACAGCCGTCATCAGGGCACCACCTCCTGCAAAGCAATATCGCACCCCTACTCCTTCCTTTACCCCCGCCAAGCTCACCACAACCAGAGACAACAAGCCGGAGCCCACGTTGAAAAAACAAGAATCTCTGAAGCCAAAGAGTCTCTCAGAAACCAAGAAGGCAAGCATGGAGATAACCACGGACGTGACAGAAGAAGAATCAGTGAGCGACACACACACACACACACACACACACACACACACACACACACACACACACACGAATCTGGTTGTAAATGTCTGAACTGACGCCGTTTTCTGTCCCACAGAGTCCAAACTCCATCCTGGTGGCGTTAGTGATGCTCATCAATATCGGCTTAGCCATTATTTTTGTCCACTTCTTGACTTGATGCATCATCAGAATCAGGTAAGGAATCAGTCCCCACAGCGCTCAAGCATTTCACAGCCATCCCGATGTTCACACCCAACCAGTGCATGTCAGAGCGGCGGTTCCGAGGGCCCACTACCCGGAAGAGTCCGGTGTTTCCCTCTCGATGAGATTTCGTTCAGTTTTAATGAAACTCTTCACAGGTTATATAAAACTCACACCCTGCTTGGAGA
Source organism: Plotosus lineatus (assembly GCA_024760905.1). Taxonomy (NCBI): domain Eukaryota; kingdom Metazoa; phylum Chordata; class Actinopteri; order Siluriformes; family Plotosidae; genus Plotosus; species Plotosus lineatus. The sequence continues at coordinate 46,010,974 of CM045743.1, read as the reverse complement.
ATTCCTGATGATGATTGGTTTGGGTTCGAGTTGAAACGGGTATAAATTCACCTAGAGAGGGTCAGCGGGTCCCCGGGTGGCAGCGAGCCGTGTTTTCTCAGGGGACGCGAGACATACACAGGGGCATGAGTTCGCTTCATTTCTTACTCGAACCTGGAGAAGCTTTTGTTGCTCACTGATGGTTTTTAAATCGTTTGACTGTCGAGGTGTAATTCTGTTCCTCTGATGGTTTGTTCTTTTTAGCGAGTTCTTCAGGACGCGTGGCGTAGGCCCTGTAAATCTCTGCGGTTGTATGGACGGCCTTTAGAACACGCCGCTCAGACACAGACACAGGCAAAGGACGACTGGACGACTGGAATTATGAGCGTAAAAACGGTGGAGGGGAAAAAACGCCGAGTCCTGTAGCCGAGCCCAACCAGGTCCCCTGCCACCCCGCCCCCAACTCCCAGCCCCGCCCCCATCCTGACCGTGATTTACGACTTGCTTGGGCTCTGTGAAAGCTGAAGCAAGCAGAGTCGTTGGTAAAAGGGGGTGGGGGGATAAAAATAAAAAATGTGCTGAACCAAGCCGTACCCAGTGTGAAGTGCATGGATGGCCTGTTGGAGAGAGAAAGAGAGAGTGTGTGTGTGTGTGTGTGTGTGTGTGTCGGTGCAGAGAGAAAACTGGATACGTTTGGCGATGCACTTTTAGTTGATGGAAGCAAACAGCTGCCTTACAATTTTACCCTCTGATGTTGTCAAGAGGAGGGTGTATATGTGTGTGTATATGTGTGTGTCTGTGTGTGTGTGTGTGTGTGTGTGTGTATGTGTGTATGTGTGTGTGTGTGTGTGTAGATATGTGTGTGTGTGTGTGTGTGTGTGTGTGTGTGTGTGTGTGTGTGTGTGTGTGTATGTGTGTGTGCACAGCGGGAAGTGTGTGTGTGTGTGTGTGTGTGTGTGTGTATGTGTGTGTGAACAGCGGGAAGTGTGTGTGTGTGTGTGTGTGTGTGTGTGTGTGTGTGTGTGTGTGTGTGTGTGTGTCTCTTTTCATTCTGATCTAAACACCGTGCCCGCTTTTAAAATAAGAGGCACTCGGCAGTCTTATTGCATTACCGTCCCTGAAGCCTTGTCTCGCGCCACCTGCTCGTGTTTTCAGGAGATTAGCGAATGCCATGCCAGGGCGTGGTTCCAATCTAATAACTTTGTCCTGAGCTTGTTTCTTTTTGTGTGTACTTTTATTTTATGTTGGGAAATACAATGTTTTCGTCCCCTCACTCTGTGACCGAGTCCGACTAAAAATCACAAACATCCTACACGAACATGGCGACGCATAACAAGCGATAGTTTCCCTCCGGCGCCATGATTAGCTGATGAGGTTTTTTCATTGGTTCAGGTGGGAATGCTGGTGAGCGCTATCGTTCTGTAAAATAGCTCGAGGATATTTTGCATGTGTTTGTTGGTTTTATTTATTAAGTTATTATTTATTCTTTCAGCGAATAAACTGGTTGTTGCACTGGATTTTTGCACACGTAGTGGTCGGAGCTCGCGCAGCTGAAGTTCTTCCCCTCGTCACCTCAGTCACCTCTGTCACCTCCGTCAGCCCTGAACTGTGGCGTGGAACGAATTCAGGATGAACGTGTGAATGTAGTCAGATGCCTTAAAGGACTTTTTTAAAGCAGTGTTAGAGTTTACTTGGGGAAAAGTGAAAATAGTGATTTTGGAATTTTGTCTTAATGAGTTGGAGGTTTGATTGACGTTTCTGCTGATTCTGTAGTTTATGATGTTTCTGTAGTTTATTTATTTCTGTGGTTGTGCATGAAGCTGTGGACTTATTTTACGGTAAACTGTACGCGGCACCTTTATGCCTATATTTAAATAAAAATAAATATCTCTATATTTTATATACATAATGAGAATATATTTAGCCAGTTGTTTAATGATATCGTTCTCTCCAGCACATGATGCTTTTTGTGGATTTTTTGTGTGCATGGGGTAATTTTAAGGTAGTATTTGTTTAGACACATTATTTAAAGAAGCAGGCATGCACTGATAATCAGTGATCCGATACATCGCGTTATTCATCACTCGCAATATTATTAACGTCAACACTGAGCGTCTGTTTGAGCTTTTAATTTTCTTCATTACAAAATTTCTGGCAATTTTTTTACAATTATCACGATATAGCATAATGTCACATACCTGTTAGAAATATGGTGTTGTGTTACTGTGTGTGTGTGTGTGTGTGTGTGTGTGTTTGGAAGTGAGTGGCACTGTTTACCTGGATGTGTGTGTGCGAGTGTGTGTATGTGTGTATGTGTGAGTGTGTGTGTGTGTGTGTGAGAGAGAGAGAGAGAGAGAGAGAGAGAGAGAAAGTATATGTCTCTGTGTGTGTGTGTGTTTGGAAGTGAGTGGCACTGTTTACCTGGATGTGTGTGTGTGTGTGTGTGTGTGTGTGTGTGTGTGTGTGTGTGTGTGCGAGTGTGTGTATGTGTGTATGTGTGTGAGTGTGTGTGTGTGAGAGAGAGAGAGAGAGAGAAAGTATATGTCTCTGTGTGTGTGTGTGTGTGAGTGTGTGTGTGTGTGTGTGTGAGTGTGTGTGTGAGTGTGTGTGTGTGTGAGAGAGAGAGAGAGAGAGAGAGAGAGAGAGAGAGAGTGGGGGTATATATGTGTGTATGTATGTGTGGGTGTGAGAGAGGGAGAGAGAGAATATGTCTGTGTGTGTGTGTATGAGTGTGTGTGTGTGTGTGTGTGTGTGTGTGTGTGTGTGTGTGTGTGTGTGTCATTAGGAAGATCCCTTGATATTTTTGAAACACAGCCAGAGGTTTGTTGCGACTGGAGCGGAATATGACAGGAATGAATGAATAAAGGAAAGAAAAAGAAAAGTGTCGAGATGAAAATCGATGTTTTTAATAATAGCTGATTTGCACCGGTGGGGTATATGGTGTTTTTGTTGTTGTTGTTTGAAATATATTTATTTAATATCAAACACAAGCAAAAAAAAACCCAGTTACATTTAAAATAAAATTCAAATCACCCCCTGAATCTCTTCAGAATAAACTTCAGATTTTTACACATTTATATAAAAGTTCAGCGAAAGTTCTTTGTATTTTTGTAAAGATGAAACTTTTGCTTTAATGAAAAGTTCGATGAGTGTATTTGAATGAAATCGTTCGTCTGCAGATGATATATTTTAAAGTTTTCATTTTACAGAAATGTCAGAGAACAGTTTGGTATTGATGACCCCGCCCCTTTGGTAATTATTTCAGTATGTTATAATAAAAAGTTGTCAATTTTTTGAAAATTTTGTGATTTATCCTGAACACTGTCTTCACTTTGTGTTCATTGCAAAAAATAAAATAAAATAAAATAACAGAAAGTTCTGGTCCGGGAATATAAAATGAGAAATAAACAGATGATTGTTTTTATTTTTGTGTGTTTTTGTGTTTTAAAATCATTGTAATATAATTTCTAATTTTATGATGTATATGATGTTTATATAATTTAATTTTATTAATTTATTCATCACTTATTAAAAACTAACGTGATAAACAATATTATTAAATAAAAATACAAAATATCAAATCACAGATTTTATCACATGGATGATATGGAACGCACTTGATTTTGATCTTTAACCACATTTGGGGAAAGTCGAACACACTCGGAGAGAAAGTACTATCCATCCTCGCTAGACTCGCCGTAAGTGGCTGGTTATCGCTGTGAGTGACAGGGAAGTCAGTGTATCTGGTCCCCTCCTCCCTTTCATCAGTTCGCCACCATGGACTCCCAACTACGGACGGCGGTGCCATTTACCGGATTTGAACTTGCGATCTCCCGGTTAATAGTTGCACACCTTGCTGTTGCACCATTCAAGGCCTTTCCACGCTGTTCTGATCCAAACACACACTCTAGTGTCAGCGATCTCACAGTCGAAATCAGATGACTCCTTTTTTGAATGAATGAATGAATATATATTTTGTGAAGTCGGTTATGTGACACTCGCCCCGTCGTACGGGCGTGTCGCACATGCCACTGGTTACAGGGGCGTTTATTTTAGATCACAGTAAACTCACAGACCTCATTGTGGAACCTGCCTGTTGTCTGGGGGATTGGGGCAAAAATAGTGACCAACAGCTGCTCTCTCTCTCTCTCTCTCTCTCTATATATATATATATATATATATATATATATATATATTTCTCTGTATCTCTCCTCTCTCTCTCTCTCTCTCTCTATATATATATATATATATATATATATATATATATATATATATATATATATATAGATAGGTATAGATGTATAGTCGGCCCTCTACTTACGAAAACCTCTGAATACAAAAAAAATCCACATTACGAAATACATTTTCCTAAATTTTCGTCCTCTGTGTTTGAAACAACCTCGTCTTACAAAAAGCACCTTTTCCGGGCCGATTAGCCTCATATTCTTTCGCATGTATTCCTCCTCGCTTCAAGAATGCCTTGTGCAGTGCTTCTGAAATATTTTCTATGATGCCCCCCAGAGGAAGAAAGAAACCCCCCAACAGACAGACAGACACACACACACACACACACACACACACACACGTGACTGTTAATAGTGTTTACTGCACTTCATATAGTTTGCTCGGTGCTTTTTTCCTACACCACAGAGGACACAGTGAGAGCGCCACTGCCAGCTACTGTCGAGGATGTACACTTATACTTAATTCTAGTACAGTATGGCAAAAAAGCATGTTCCCCAAAGTCATTATCCCCCCAGGCACCACACCCCACTATTTGAGAAGCACTGGCCTTGTGGGAGCCCACCACGAGTCTTTCCTCACTGGCATTCATAGCATGCACACGCACAAAATTTTCCTCCTCTATTACACACTACCTCATGCCTGCCCGTGGGACATTGCGCAGTCGATGATCGGAAGGGTTAGTTAACTTATTGTTCATTCGTGTTTTATTATTGTCTCATCTCATCTTCCGCTTAATCCGGGGTCAGGTTGTGGGGGCAACAGCCTAAGCAAATAGTTTAAGACATCCCTCTCCCCAGCCACTTCCTCCAGCTCTTTCACGGGAACATAGGCAAGAGACATAGTCCGTCCAGTGTGTTCTAGGTCAACCCCGGAGTCACTTCCCAGTTGGATATGCCCGAAACACCACACCAGGGAGGCGTTTAGGAGGCATTCTGACCAGATGCGTGAGCCATCTCAACTGGCCCCTCTCAATGTGGAGGAGAAGCTGATCTACTCCGAGTTCCCACCGGATGGTAGAGCTTCTCACCTTATCTCTAAGGGAGAAGCCCGCCACCCGGCAAAGGAAGCTCATTTCGACCGCTTGTATCTGCAACTTTTTTCTTTCGGTCACTACCCAAACCACATGACCATAGGTGAGGGTTGGAACGTAGATTGACTGGTCAATTGAGAATTTTGCCTTTCAGCCCAGCTCCTTCTTCACCATGACAGACTCCATGGTACAGGCTCCATTTAACAGCAGAGGCTGCAGCGATCAATCTGTTGATCTCCCGCTCCATCCTTCCCTCACTCGTAAACAAGACTCCAAGATACTTAAACTCCTCCTCTTGGGAGAGGACCTTCTTTCCGACCCGGAGAGTGTATTCCACCCTTGTCCAACTGAGACCCTTGGCCTCGGACTTGGAGGTACTGATTTTCATCCCGGCTGCTTCACACTTGACTGCAAATTGTTCCAATGAGAGCTGGAGTTCCCGGCTTGATGAAATGAAAAGGACAACATTATCCGCAAAAAGCAGAAATGAGATTCGATGGCCATTAAACCAGAACCCCTCAACGCTTCGGCTGCACCTAGAAATCCCATCCATAAAAATTATGAACAGAAACAGTAACAAAGGACAGCCTTGATGGACTCCAACCTTCACCGGAAATGAATTCGACCTGTTGTTACCAATATGGACCAAACTCTGGCTCTGGTGATACAACGATCGAATGGCCAGTAGCAACGGGTCTGGAGCGCCATACTCCCGGAGCACACCCCACAAGATAGTCCGAGGGACAAGGTCGAAAGCATTCTCCAAATCCACAAAACACATATGGAAAGATTGGGAAAACTCCCATATCCCCTCCAAGATCCTGTGGAGCATATAGAGTTGGTCAAGAGTGGTACAGCCAGGACAAAAACCACATTGTTCCTCCTGAATCCGAGGATCAACTCTCAGTCGAATCCTCCTCTCCAGTACCCCTGCATAGACTTTCCCAGGTAGGCTGAGGAGTGTGATTCCCCAATAATTGGAACACACCCTCAAGTCCCCCTTTTTAAAAAGGGGGATTACCACCCCGGTTTGCCAATCCAGAGGTACAGCCCCCGATGACCACGCAATGTGGCAGAGACATGTCAACCAAGACAGTCCTACAGCATCCAGAGCCCTGAGATATTCAGGGTGGATCTCATCCAACCCTGGAGCCCAACCACCAAGGAGCTTTTTGACTACCTCAGTGACCTCCACTCCATTAATGGGCAGACCCCCGCCCAAACCCCCAGGACAGCTATGGGCTGCCACCTCAGCAATGGAGGCACGAAACATGATCCATTTGGATTCCATGTCACCCGCCTCCTCCAGGACGTGGTTGTAGCTCTGTCAGAGGTGGGAGTTAAAGACCTCTCGGACAGGAGACTTCACCAAACGTTCCCAGCAGACCCTAATTACTCGCTTGGGCCTGACAGGTCTGGAAGGCAGCCTCCCCCACTATCGAAGCCAGCTCACCACCAGGTGGTGATCGATTGACAGCTCAGCTCCCCTCTTCACCCGAATGTCCAGAACATGCGGCCACGAGTCCGGTGACGTGACTACACAGTCGATCATCGAACTCCAACCTAGGGTGTCCTGGTGCCAAGTGGCACCCTTATGTGCGAACATAGTGTTCGTGATAGATAAACTGTGACGAGCACAGAAGTCCAACAACGAAACACCATTCGGGTTCAGACTGGAGAGGCAGTACCTACCAATCACAACCTTCCAGGTCACACTATCGTTGCCCACATGGGCGTTGAAGTCTCCCAAGACAATGAGTGAGTCTCCTAAAGGGAGCGTTCTCCAACACACCCCCTAAAGACTACAAGGTGACAAGGATACCCACACCGGCTTGCCGCCTCTCTCCATGAGCAACTCCAAAATGGAATAAGGTCCAGCCTCTCTCGAGATGGGTGGTTCCAGAGCCCAAGTTATGCATTTAAGTGAGCCCAACTATATCTAGTCGGTATCTCTCCACCTTACGCACCAGCTCAGGCTCCTTCCCCACCAGAAAGGTGACATTCCATGTCTCAAGAGTCAGAGTCAGTAACCAAGGATCGGTCCAACAGAACCCATGCCTTCGGCTGCCACTCAACTCACATTGCACCCGACCCCTATCGCCCCTCCCACAGGTGGTGGGTCCATGGGAGGGCGGACCCATGTCTCCTTTTCGGACTGGCCCGGCTGGGCTCCATGGGCAGAAGCCCGACCACCAGGTGCTCGCCTTTGAGCCCATCCTCCAGGCCTGGCTCCATGGGGGGGACCCCAGTAACCCGCATCCGGGCAAGGGAAACTGTATCCTTGTTTTTTTCCTCATCATAGAAGTCTTCTGAACTGCACTTTGTCTGGACCTTCACCCAGGACCTGTTTGCCTTGGGTGACCCTACCAGGGGCATTATGCCCCTGACAACATAGCTCCTAGGATCATTAGATCGTGCAAATCCCTCCACCACGATAAGGTGGCAATTCAGGGAGTGTTTTATTATTATTAATTATTATTAATGTTAATGTACGTGTATTATTATTATTATTATTATTATTATTATTATGAAATATGTATGTTTTTACATGTTTATCTTTAATATATTAGGTCAAATATAAGTGTTTGTGTCAGGTTATATGAGTTTGGGAGGGGGTTGGAACGGATTCATTGATTTATTTCCAATGGGAATGGAAATTTTTGTTTTATCTAATGAACATTTTGACTTACGAGCTCGCCCTCAGAACAGATTAATTTAGTAAGTCAAGGTACTGCTGTATTTTTTATCCCGGAGGAAATTGTGTAATTGTAATTGTGTTTCATTGCTTTATATAAATGTCTTGCCTATAAAACTTCAAGAAATTACATACTAGTATGAATAGTTCATCTCATAAATCAGAGACAAAAACAGCAAAATCAATATTTCAATGCATTACACTGTATTTGGTCTGTAGCTCTGAAGTAATACTTTTGACTCGGTTTTGCCAGATTGCGTTATAAAATATGTTGCGATACTGAGCATAGTTTGCATATTAGGCTGTTATTTTTTAAATAGCCACCATATTGGATTCCTGTAATATGTGGATCTTGTTCCTGTTTTCCCAATTCAACTCAGAAAATGTTGTGTCAAAGATGCCCAAAATGTATCTCAGTAATATCTGCACTTTGGCTATTTATACAACAAAATGCTGATTTTTTTTTTTTTCCCCCACGATAAGCATCATATGGTGGCCATCATGGAAAATAAAAGCCATATTGCATTCCATGCTTTTCCGGCCGAGAACCGTATCCTCAGAGTTGGAGGCAGTTATTCTAATCTCGAACGCTTTGTAATTGGTGCTAAATTGCACAGACGCACACTCTATGGCCACCAAACCAGAACCCCTCAAATGCTCCTAGAAATTCTGTCCATAGAAATTTTGAACAGAATCGGTGACTGAGGACAGCTCTCACCAGAAATAAATCCGACCTGCTGTTACCAATGCAGACCACAGCAACAGGTCTGGTACACCATGCTCCAGGAGCACATCCCACAAGATAGCCTGAGGGACACTGTCAAAAGCCTTCTCTAAATCCACAAAATACATGTGAACAGATTGGGCAAACTCCCATCACTTCCTTCAGGATCCTATAGCGTGTATAAAGTTGGTCAAGAGTGCAGCGGCCAAAATGAAAACCACCTTGTTCCTTCTCAATCCGAGGTTAGACCATCAATCGTATTCTCCTCTTCAGTATGCCTGCATAGACTTCCCTGGGTGGACTGAGGACTCTGATTCCACAATAATTGGAACACACCCTCTGGCCCCACTTTTTAAAAAGAGAACTAATTCCCCAGTTTGCCAATCCAGAGGTTTGGCCCCTGATGATCACGTGATGTTGAAGAGATGTGTCACCTAAGACAGTCCTACCCAGAGCCCTGAGATATTTAGGACAGAGCTCATCCACCCCTGGAGCCCAACCACTGAGGAACTTTTTTGACTACCTCAATGACCTCAGCTCCAGTGACGGGTAGACCATCACCCAAACCCCAGGATCTTCCTTCTCCACAGAGGATGTGTTTTTAGGATTGAGGAGGTCCTCAAAGTATTTATTCCACCTCCTGACAACATTCCCAGGTGAGGTGAGCAGCTCCCCACTTCCGCTGTAAACAGAACTTGTGGAGAACTGCTTCCACCTTCAGAGGTGTTGGATGATAATCTAGAACCTTTTTGAGTTAAACCAATAGTCCGTCTTCAGAAGCTCATTGAAGTCCTCCCATGCCTGAGATTTTGCATCGGCGACCACCAAGGCTGCATCATGTTTGGACTGCCTATACCTTTCTGCTGCCCCTGGAGTCCCACAGGCCAATAAGGCCCCCCTCATCACAGGTGTTCACAACCGGGTTCAGGGGTTACTGCCACAAAATTCATTGCTGACTTTATAGCCCCAGATATAGGCTGCCATCTCCATAATGGAGGTATGAAACATGGACGATTTGGATTTCATGTTTCCTGCCTCCTTTGGACAGAGGTTTAGCTCTGCCAGAGGTAGGAATTAAAGGCCCCTCTGACAGGAGACTCTGCCACATGTTCTCAGGAGACTCTAATTACATGCCAGGGCTGCCTCCGATGTCAGGGACACTTGGGTGTCCAGAAGATGCGGCCGCATGTTCAGTGACATGACAACAAAGTTGATCATCAAACCGCGGCCTAGGATGTCCTGTTGCCAAGTGCACTTATGAACATTCTTATGTTTGAACATGATGTTCGCGATGTACAAACTGTAACGGGCACAGAAGTCCAACAGCGAAACACCATTTGGGTTTAGATTGGAGAGGCCGTACCTACCGATCACACCCTTCTAGGTCACCATGTCATTGACCACATGGGCGTTGAAGTCTCCCAAGACAAAGTCCCCAGGGGGAGCGTCCTCTAGCTCGACCCTTAATGACTTCAAGAACAGTGCGTACTCTGAACTGTCATTAGGTACATAAGTACAAACAACAGTCAGGATCCGTCCCCACACCCGAAGGCAGAGGGAAGCTACCCCTACGTATGGTTACATATGAGACAGGGAGCAAAAAGGATACCTACACTGGCTCACCCGTCTCCCCATGAGCAGCTCCAGAATGGAATAACATCCAGCCCCTCTCGAGATGGGTGGTTCCAAAGCCCAAGTTATGTGTCAAGGTGAGCCTAGTCAGTATTTTTCAACCTGAAGCACCAGCTCAGGTTCCTTCCCTTCCAGAGGAGACATTCCATGCCCTTAGAGCCAGAGTCAGTAGCCAAATATCTGTCCTACAGAACGCATGCCTTTGGCTGCCACTCAGCTCACAGCGCACTCAACCCCTATAGCCCCTCCTACAGGAGGTGGGTCTATGGGAGGGTGGACCCATGATACACTTTTGAGCTGGACCCAGCCAGGCTTCATGGGCAGGAGCTCAACCACCAGGAACTTACCTTTGAGTACCTCCCCCGGGCCTGGCTTCAGGGATGGACCCTGGTAATCCATGTCTGGGCAAGGGAAACTGTCCTTTCTTCTTTTTTATCCAGAAGGGGTCTTCTGAACCATGCTTATTCTGGACTTTCACCCAAGATCTGTTTGCCGTGTGTGACCCTACTAGAGGCATAATGCAACATAGGTCCCAGGATCATTAGGACATGCAAACCCCATGACCATGGTAAGGTGGCAATTCAAGGAGTATATGTATCATCAAAGTCCAAATCACTGTTCTCAATGACCAATCACTAAGCTCCGCTGTTAACAAATGTTAGTTACTGGTAGATACCAGGCAGTGAGCATCACTGTTCCCAACACCCAGTCACTGAGTACCAATGTTATCCACAACCAATTATTGAGCACCAACAGTCACACACATTTCAGTGATCTGTTACTATAGAAATGATGGCATATCACAGCAAGTGCATTAATATAAACCTGCACTACTGACAGAGCTGCTGTTATACAACAGTAGAACTCAGCATTTTCTGTCCAATCACAATCCACTCGTAATTTATGAATAATGCTCAAAAAATGCTGATGTTCTTTTAGGAAGTGATCATTTTCCGCTGCGTGTTTTATCATGAAGTGAAACGTCCTTGTCTTGCAAAGCGTCCAGAGCAGCGAGTGTAATGAAGTCACATTGTGCACAGACTGCGACTGTCATCTTCAAAGTCAACTCCGCCACCTGTTCCTGCTTCTGAGCTGCTACTCTGGACATTGCGAACATTTTTTTTTCCACGGAGTAATTTTGACGCGAGGTGGGTTTCCACCAATGCTCATTCGTTAAAAAAAAAAAAAAAAAAAAAAAAACTGTTTTTCTGCCCCTAACCCTTACCGGTGATCTTCCCCCAAGTTCCACCTATAAACTACCATTAGAAGAAAATTGATGGCCCCAATGGTCAAGACTGCATGTCTGAACTCACTTACTACAACCTGTAAGGTCTTCAACAACCTGTCACCATCAGGGCTCTTTATTTCGCTCTGTAACAGCTCCCCCTACAGGACATACGGAGCAAATGACGTTTAATCACCTTCAGCCAGCCAAGGCAGGATCTTCTACAGTAGATCCTACAGTGGTTTACCAAATTTGTATAGAAATACAAAATTAAGATAAAACAAAAGCGAGTAGGGCATTCAGAGGGTCATAGTTTTGTTTTTAGTTCAAGTTTATTTCCAAACTGAATTCTATTATTGTTTTATTATTAATTAAAAATACTTTCACATCTGACCAATTGTGCAATAATTATTCAACATATCTGATGTCAATGATGAAATACTTTGGCTCTTAAGACAATATCAAGAATTATCTAATGGCTTTTTAATAATGAGATACTAAAAAAAAATTCTCTGTTTTACATTATACTTGTAACATTGACAATAAAAGTCTATTTTTAGCTTATTTTTCTTGTTTCCATGCACTTTAAACTAAATTATTCACATCAGATTTGACCTTTCTGTCTCAGGGACTTTTCAGAAATATTCACTTCTCTCTCTCTATATATATATATATATATAGGGTTATATAACCCATATATATATATATATATATATATACAGACTTTCTATTGAAACTCCATTTATCACTACAGATCTGTTTCGAGGGGTGGTGAAACCATCCTCTCTCTTCAGGTGATTATAGAAGAATTATTCTATTCTTATAGAATAATTCTTCTATAATCACCTGAAGAGAGAGGATGGTTTCACCACCCCTCGAAACAGATCTGTAGTGATAAATGGAGTTTCAATAGAAAGTCTTTGTCCTGTCCTTTTATTTTTGTTTATTTGCTCTACCAAAAAGTATTGAGCACTCTCCTACGGAAGGATCTACTCAGAAAATCCTCTATATGTATATATATATATATATACACACACACACACACACACACACACACACACACACACACACACACCTCACATGGTTTGGTCTGCTCTGATATGAAACTCCCAGTTTTACTGAAAGTTGGGAAAATCTGCAGTGAAGAAGCTCCAGGGATGTGAGGAAACACCTGGAGGCTGTGGTACTGTATACAGAATAAACCTACAAAAATAAATAAATAATTCAGATTTTCTTAGGTGAATTATTAATTGTGCCTCATAAGCTATTCATTGTGCACCTCACCCTCACCAGAGTCGGCTGAGATGGGCACCAGAATCCCCATGATCCTAACTACTATTAAGTGGCTGAGAAAATGAATGAATGAATTATGCTCATACTCAATTCACACTCAAAGTTATGGATGGTGTTTAACGTGAAAATAAATTGATATTCACCCTGAAAACAAGAGAAAATAAAATTAATTCAGACTCTAATGAATTGTACTGTAGTGTAAACCAGGGGTGGACCGTGCAGTTAGTACCTGGGCCTTCAGCAGGACCAAACAGACTAATCCACCTATTGATATCACTACACACATCGAAATAATACAAACCATCAAAAACATATAAAAAAAAAAAAAAAACCACAATGTAATAGGGCGTGGCACTGCAGAGAGAGAGAAAGAGAGTGTAACGTTTTCATATGATAAAGAAGTGTGGTGATGGTTCTCTGAATGGATCTTTGTCACATCCTGAGAATAAAACAATACACTCATTTACATTCATTCAGGTTCACTTCAGTTTTATTGTTTTGTTTTCTGG
>CM045743.1:45945142-45992642 GCA_024760905.1 Plotosus lineatus | reverse complement strand
GGCTGATTCTGTACATTCAGGTTCCAAAGTGGTTAAACCAGCCTTCTTCCTGAAACCACATTCCCACGGTCGACGAGTCTGAAGTTCACGTCCGAATGATAAATGATGATTAATTGCTATGGAACAGCCTGGAAGAGAGCTCTGTCGTTTTCCCCCTGAAGTGTGAAGTTTATTTTCACTCTTAATTCCTGATCAAAGTCATCAATGATGTTTAGCGTGAAGATGACCTGACATCTGCCCTGGAGACGACACACAAGTAAAAGCTGATCACTACGATACGAATACATGCTGCTGTACTGTAACTGTACGATACATTGCGTTTCAGGTTGTAACTCACTCGTGCGGTGTACACTAAAAATGGGACATGGAGCGGAATCGTCTCGCGGATGGTTTCTGTAACAGGAGCGTGAACGTGTTTATTAAATCTCACAACTGTATTAAAAATAGAGAGAGAGAGAGAGAGAGAGAGAGAGCGAGAGAGAGAGAGAAAAGAGATGCTGCGATAGATCCGTACCTCCTTTAATGACATCACAAATCTTGTAATCCTCACAAGGGCCCAGCGGCTCGGATAAATCCGCCCATGTGTAGTTTTTGTACATCCAGATCACACGCCATCCCAACTGCGCTGCTGTGAACACTGAGCACAAAACACACTGACTGGTAACCAATCAATCTCCTGATCTCATCATTTGGTTGAAATGATGAAACTTTACACGAATCACCTTCTTAGCAAACTTCTCTCGCTAATAGTATCAATTCGAAAAGAGCCCAAGGCTGTGAATATGTGTCTGCATAAAAGGAAACGTCCCCCGGCTGGTCCGGGAACACGCCGGTAACACCCTTGGTGAGGACTCAGATTTCATTTGAATCGTTGCTCCGTGTTATTTAACGGTAAACAGAAGTGAGGCGCTGATATCACGCAGAGCAGAGAGAGCACCGAAGATCGCTCTCGTCCGGGACGTCCAGAATCAGTGGCCCGGTGGGGGTCCTTCACTCCGAGCTCATGAATGAAAGACGTGCGAGTGTCCAGCACACAGCAGAAACTAAGAATATCCAGTTGGAAGCACCAGCAGACTGAGAGCCTTAAACGTAAACGAGACGATCAACAACAACGCCACAATCTTCCTCCTGATACGGAACTCGGGCGAGAAGCTGCCGTCGTCTCCTCACCTTTTAAAATAAACATTTTAATTCCTTTTACAGCACAATATTCTTTTCTTTTTTTACATCCTGTGGGAAAGGCTAGTGCATGGTTTCTGAAGAACACAGAGGTTATCAGGCCGGTCAATGATTTTTGTGTTCGTAACAGTAATAACACGAATATATAAACCTTACTTGCTATTCCTGTGAAGGTCACAAAATATTTCGTTTGTCCCAAAGTACAGGGTGCGACTTCAAATGAAGTAACAATCACTGGACCTGAATGAGGTTTCAGGTTTTATTATGATGATGATGATTATTATTATTATTATTAAGATGATTATGATTAATAAGAATAAGATCAGATCCCTCTTACCCTCGTAGTCCCACCACAGGCTGAGGGAGTCGGAGGAGCACAGGAATCTCGGCTCTGCTGAACCGCTCACACCCAAACATCCCAGCAGCGTCACAGCAAGTCTCACACCCCACATCATCCTCATCACCTTCATCCTCACCGAATAAACACACCGAGTCCAAACTGAAGTGCTGCGGACACTCACAGCTCACAGTTCGGTTGCACACGAATGAAATGAATAAGAGGAAATGATCTTTACAGGAAGTGTTTCAAAGCCTTTCGAGAACTGATGGGTTCCAGACTGAAAACACTAAACTTCACGTTTTAAAATGATAAATTTAAAGAAATAATCAGTAATATATTCAACAATCCCCTGAACTTTCATGACAAAAAAAAATGTACAAAATTTGTGTAATTTACCATCGTCTTCTGGTCGGGCTGAGCCGGCCCGGCGGGCCTACCTGTCTCCATATTTTTCGTTCTTCAATCAGAGACTTCAGGTCTGCAGCTTGGCATCCAGCATCATCAGCAGGCTCTTGGATTCAGGTCTTGTGTGGTTACCAGCTGCTGTGTGGCCGTGATTTGGTGTCGACGGTGGAACACTGGAAACTAATTCATCTTTAGTTCCGAAGCAATGGCCGGCAAACCTTAGTGGTGTTCTCTGACAGTTGATGAGAGGGTAGGTAGAACCCCGTAGAGACGTTGATTAGTTGGATGTTCCTTCCACGAGATGTTCAGCACTGCATGCAGCGTTGATGTATATGTCCCGTCGGCAGGTTTCTCGTCCTTTGCTGAGTGTCCAGGTCGAAGAGCCGTATACTAGTACGGACTCAACAACGGCTCGAAACACTGTCTCTTCAGCCCCTCAGGGACTGCTGACCTCCACACTGTCCTGAGTCCATCTACGGCTGCCCAAGCCTTTGCTATACCGGTATTAATGGGGATTTTTGTGGAAGCTATGCTCCTGCCGAGACGAGTATGTGACTTTAGTGACTTTTTTTAGCGGCTAATGTTTGAGACGCCGAACTTCTCCTACTATACTGAAAGCCATGTTCTCTGTTTTCTTCTCGTTCACAAAAGTGCTACATCTGCAGCAGCATTTTCAACAATGTGAAGTAATCATCATGTTCAGCATCAAAAAAACTATCCCTCTGGAATAATGATGAAACACGCCCACTAAAACAGAACCTCCGCAAACTACAATGAAAATGTAAAAAAAAAAGAAAAAAAGGCGGCAAACTAAATGACAGGTTTTCCAATTAGAATTGAACGAGAGTCTCATTAATTACAGAAAAGCTCTTACTGCAGAATATTTCTCACATCTAATAATTTTTTTTTTTTTAAAGCAATCCTTATTTAATATTGTTGCAGAATTAACCAGGAATAACATCACAAACAAAACATGTAAACCATCAATTTATCACAGTGACGACTTTATGAACTTTTTTAATATATCAGATAAAATACTCATTCTCTAAATTTAAAGATTGGTTTTACGAATAAATAAAAGAGTAAATAATAATATAACACCAGCAGATCCACAACTCAAGTGTTTTCACTCCATTCAAAAGACAGAACTAATCTCATTAATTTCCTGATCAATCATCCACCTGTGTGTTTGATCCAGTCCCTCCATGTTTCTTGAACAAATATTATCAGAAGTGATCAACCCTTTATTAAATGTAATAAATTCTTCCCTCAGCACTGGTTATGCACCAAAATCCTTTAAACTAGCAGTTATCAAACCTCTGATTAAAAAAACCTGACCCATATCAGCCGTCCAACTATAGACCAACATCAACCCTTCCTTTTATCGCTGAGATCTTAGAAGAAGCTGTAGAGCAGCAGTTCTGTTCATATCTTTGTAGGAATAACATTCACGAAACGTATCAGTCAGGTTTTGGGCCTCATTATCGCACAAAGAAAGCACTCATAAAAGTGGAAAATGACCTACTGGTGGCCTACAAGCACGGCTGTGTCTACCTGCTTGTGTTACTTGACCTCAGTGCAGCCTTTAACACTATTGATCACACGATTCGCCTTGACGGAATAGAATTTTTATTTTGATATACTCTATTAATCCCTAAAGGAAATGATTGTTTCTATATGTAACCCATATAAATACATGGTTACTAATTTTATTGGTAAAAAAACCCTAATTTCCAATGCTCCCTGAAAGCACTATAGTTTCCTAGTCCCCTTGAACGCATCATAAGCACATGCTGCATGCACCTAGCTAAGCACAGCAGAGCGTGCTGAGGAGCAGGACACACACAGAGCACTCGAAAAGCTACACAAAGCCTTGTATGTGTTTTGTTCTCTCTCAGTCAAACCGGGTGGAGAGTGTTTGTTTTCTTGGAAACTCCGACTGGATTTTTAGTGGACCTGGATCTGATCTTGAAGCTGGTTTCGGACACGGATGGCGAGCTAAACCCAGTGGGAACTCTTGGCGGATCCAGAAGCAGTGTGGCCAACTGTTCTCTGGATGCGAGAGTAGATCTACAGACCCAACCACTTCAAATCACAGGATCCCAGATAAGAACAAATAAAAACACCTTTATCCCAAACGGATCACAATCCTGGAAAAGACTCCCGAATTCACACAAATCGAACCTTAGAGACTTTAAGCCTATTTTATTTTTATTTTTATTTTGTAAAGAGCGTTCTACAACATTGTTTGCACTGTTTCTTGTGATATTGTTAATTGTAATAAATCTGCCGGCTGTTCAACTTTAAATCTCCACAATTCATTCTACTCCTCTAGAGCCTAGCATATAATCTAGCACAGCTATACTAAGATGGTGTTACATCAAAGTGGCGAGCCAGCCAGGAGGAGTTTTGGCTACATTTTGCCTCTAAATTAATAATTTGGCATACAGTTTGGCAGTTTTATGACAGTTTTTGTGCAACTTTTCCCACAAAAGAAACATGGATATCATTGAACGTGAAGGTATCAAAGTACCAAATGCTGTATTAATTAGTGGTTTTTCTGGTACTGAGACTGATGAAGAAGTTATTAAGTTTTTATAAAAGTATGGTTCTATTACACGAACAGTGAAACTTACTACTTCTGACCCTGACTTTAAAAATACAGCCGTAGTTGAGTTTGAGTATGGCACTGCTATTGAGTCAATTCAGGCTGAACTACCATGTCAAAGAGCAACATCTGACCCAAAGGTTGTTCACAAAATTCAGCTCTTATCCCCACTTTATAGTGATAAGTTAACAGCTGATCTGACCAAGTCTTTTCTCTTTGATTTAAAGGGAATTGCCAAAGCAAGCGGAATAGATTATGAGAAATTGTTGCTTGGTGAACTTAACAAACTTCAGGCCTCTGCTGCTGAAAGTGAAGGTATAGCTTCCACTGACGCTACTCCAGTAACTGAAAGTTTAACAGGTGATTCTGTTGTGACACAAACAAATAGGGAAACTCTCACAACTACCTCAAACTCTGATATTCCCAGTTCTCCAATCAACAGCAGACCAACTCCTATTTTAAATCCCGAACACTTGAGCACCCCTGAAGTCCAGAGGGTGATTGTCGAGCACATTGTCAGAAGTGCTGACACGTCCCAAACTTATCTGAACTCTTCCAAGTTCAGGTTGTTCTCTGGAAAATTTCCGTGCCCTAATACGGAAGTAGATTATGACACTTGGCGCAGTCATGTTGAGTTTTATCTTGCCGACTCTTCTGTTTCTGAAAGACAGGTAGTAAGAAAAATTATTGAAAGTCTCTTACCACCAGCCGCCAATATTGTCAAACATTTGGGCCCCTTGTCCAGCCCAAAAGACTTTCTGAGCTTGCTCGACTCTGCATACGGGAATGTAGATGATACTGATGAGCTGTTTGCAAAATTTTTGAGCACAAACCAAAATGCCGGAGAAAAACCTTCAACATACTTGCACCGGCTCCAGACTACATTAAGCAAAGTTGCTAAAGGGGGAGGCGTTACAGTCAGTGATTTTGATCGACAGCTTTTAAAACAGTTCTGTAGGGGGTGCTGGGATGATAACCTAATTGCCAGCCTCCATCTAGAACAAAAGAAATCCAGCCCACCTCCCTTTTCTGAACTTGTTTTATTGCTGCGAACAGAGGAGGATAAACAAGCGGCTAAGTCCACTCGCATGAAGCAGCACTTAGGACTTTCAAAAGTAAAGGTACAGTCCAACCCTTTAAATGTTTATGCAGACACTGAGTTTCAAGCTGCTGCTGCAGACAATTCTAGTAAAACGTCTACCAAGAAACTGCAGAAACAAATTGCTCAACTGCAAGAACAGTTAACTTCCTTAAAAGCGTCCATGGAAAAGACAGTTGAAAAGAAACCTCAGACAAAGTCCCCCAAAGTTGCAAAGAAACAACAGCGGAAAGAGACACAAACACAGAACTCACCGCCGAAAAGTGAAAGCTTTGGCAAAGGTAACAAAAAGCCTCGCCCATGGTTCTGCTTTAACTGTGGCGAGGATGGCCATATAGTCCCCTCTTGTGACAGTGACCCAAACCCCAAAGCTGTTGAAGCTAAGCGCAAAGAGCTTAGGTCAAAACAAAAGGCTTGGGAGGACCAATGTAACACTGATTTAAACTAGTTCCTGTTTCAGTTGAGGGACAAACTGGAACTAGTAGCGACACAAGTCCCACTCAGAAACCCCAGCCAAAACAGAGTTGTACGCTAACGAGTAAACACCATTCTAGCTTTCCCAAGGGCTTAATAGGTAAGAAGTGCACTGCTAATATAAACATAGCTGGCGTTAGCTGCAATTCTCTATTAGATTCAGGGTCGCAAGTTACGACTATTTCACACTCCTTTTACCAGAGACACCTGGTTGATTTTCCAATCCAGCCGATCAGTGACCTAGATGTTGAGGGTGCAAACGGTCAGGCGGTACCTTATCTAGGCTATGTAGAAGTTCCAGTTGGTTTTCCAAAAGAGTTTGTTGAGTCTGAGCCTCAAATTTCTACATTAGCTCTAATAGTACCTGATTTGCGCTCCAGCACAGACTTGCCAGTGTTAATTGGTACAAATGCCCTCGATGTTTTATATGAGGAACATTGTCGAGACACTCCCATTCTACCAGCTGTCTATGGCTATAGTCAGATTTTAAAAATCCTCGAGCACGGATACGAAACAAAGAGCACAGGGAAGCTTGGGCTAATGACACTGAGGGGCAACACACCTTATGTTATTCCAGCTCACGAGAAGGTCTGTCTTGACAGCTACGCCCACTTAAGTTCGCCACTCACAGACAAATGGGCAGTAGTAGAGCAGCCAATGTCCTCAGCCCTTCCAGGTGGAATCTTTGTTGACTGCTGTCTTATCACAGTGCCAAGTCAAAGTCCTTACAAGCACCCTGTTTGGATAAGAAATGAAACCGATCATGACATTATGCTTCCTGGCAACTGTGTCCTTGCTGAACTACATGTTGCAGACCAAGTTTTGGAAACTCAAAACCTGTCCAATACCAACTCAGCAGGTTGTTGTCGCTTGTCTGCAGACTCCTCATCACCGAAGGACCAGTTGACTTTTGATTTTGAAAATTCACCTCTGCCTAAGGAGTGGAAAAGTCGCATCACACAGAGTCTGAGTGCTTACAGTGATGTCTTCGCATGCCACGATCTTGACTTTGGCCATGCCACTAGAGTTAAGCATAAAATCAAGCTTAAAGACGAAACACCCATAAAACAGAGATCGAGGCCGATTCACCCAAATGACTACGAAGCTGTTAGGAAACACCTCAAAATGCTTCTCGATGCCGGGTAATAAGACCATCAGAATCCCCCTTCTCGTCCCCATTGTTGTAGTTAAGAAAAAGACGGGTGAGGTACGTCTCTGTGTGGACTACCGTAAGGTTAACGTACAAACGGTTAAAGACGCTTACGCGTTACCAAATCTTGAAGAGACCTTCTCCGCTCTATCTGGGTCAAACTGGTTCTCCGTCATGGACTTAAAGTCGGGCTACTACCAGATAGAGATGGAGGAGGAAGATAAGGCCAAAACAGCGTTTGTATGCCCCCTAGGGTTTTATGAGTTCAATCGAATGCCTCAGGGAATCACAAATGCTCCCAGCACCTTTCAGAGGTTAATGGAGAGGTGCATGGGAGACATTAATCTCAAGGAGGTGCTCGTCTTCCTAGACGATTTGATTGTTTTCTCAGACTCCCTAGAGCAACACGAACAGAGGCTAAAGCATGTTTTGGACCGTCTTCGTGAATATGGCTTAAAGTTGTCCCCCCAGAAATGTCGCTTTTTTCAGACATCGGTTAAATATTTGGGCCATATTGTTTCAAGAAATGGCGTAGAAACAGATCCTGAAAAAGTAGCAGCCATTAAGACCTGGCCAGTGCCACAAAACCTGAAGCAGCTCAAGTCGTTTTTAGGGTTCACCGGCTACTATCGCCGATTTGTTAAAGATTATTCAAAGATAGTTCAGGCCTTAAACGACCTTACATGTGGCTACCCACCTTATAGAAAAGTCCAGAAACGAACCGACACTTCTAAGTATTTCAACCCTCGAGAACCTTTTGCCGAGAGGTGGACATCTGTCAGTCAGCCTTTGAATGCATTAAGGAGAAATTAACATCCTCTCCTGTATTGGGCTTTGCAGATCCAAAGCTCCAATATGTTCTGCATACCGACGCCAGCTCTACAGGCCTAGGTGCCGCTCTTTATCAAGAGCAAGGTGGTAAAATGCGCTTCATAGCCTATGCCAGTAGGGGGCTGACACCAAGCGAAACCAGATATCCAGCTCATAAGCTAGAATTTCTAGCTCTGAAATGGTCCATTGTAGAAAAGTTTCATGATTACCTTTATGGTAATGAATTCACAGTTGTAACGGATAATAATCCGCTTACATACATTCTGACCACTGCAAAGCTTGATGCAGGTAGCTATCGCTGGTTAGCAGCGCTATCCACCTTCAACTTCCAAATCAAACACAGAGCTGGAAAGGCTAACCAGGACGCAGATGGCCTATCACGAAGGCCCCACCAAACACTAGCTGCGGATTATGTGACATTGGAAGAGGAGAACCGAATACAACAACTCACCTCACATCTTCTCGGATCCCTTCCTCGATGTAGTGATTTATGTCCTGATACTATTGCAGCAGTATGTCACAAGCATTTTCTCAATGAGAAAACCAAAGATTCACCTCATGTCATTCTTGTTGAGTCCTTGGCTATGAATGCTGATGCAATTCCTGATGTATACAGTGATGCTGAAACATCTGGTCAAGTAACTGTTCCCTTGTTTTCTGCTCATGAGCTTAAAGAACAACAAAGATCTGACCCAAGCATCAATCATGTCATTCAGTTACTTGAAGCTGGAGCAGATGTTCCACATGACAACAGAGAAACATTTGAAATAAAACTGATGCTCCGAGAATGGAAACGTCTTGAAATGAGGGATGACCTTTTGTTCAGGAGGCGACAGTGTGACCCAGATACAACTTACCAGCTTGTACTCCCTGTCTCACTTAGACCCACTGTTCTTAAGTTACTCCATGATGACATGGGTCATATGGGGTGGGAGAGGACTCATGAACTAGTGAGGGCAAGATTTTATTGGCCTAAGATGGGTCATGACATTGAGACCAAAATAAAGAACTGTGGTCGTTGTGTTCGAAGAAAGTCCTTGCCTGAAAAGGCCGCCTTTAGTTAACATTAAAACCACGCGACCAATGGAATTGGTCTGCATGGACTTTCTTTCGATTGAGCCCGATAGTAAGAGTACCAAGGACGTTTTAGTCATCACAGATCATTTTACGAAATATGCGGTGGCCTTGCCCACTCGTGATCAAAAGGCAACCACTGTGGCTAAAAATCTCTGGGAAAACTTTTTGGTTCACTAGGGGTTCCCTGAACGCCTCCATAGTGACCAGGGGAGGGATTTTGAGTCACATGTGATTAAGGAACTGTGTGCTATTACTGGCATCAAAAAAGTGAGAACCAGTCCTTATCACCCGAGGGGTAACCCTGTAGAGCGATTCAATCGCACCCTCCTTAGTATGTTAGGTACTCTGAAGGATGACCAAAAAGTTCATTGGCGTGATTTTGTCAAGCCTCTCACACACGCCTACAACTGTTCAAAGAGTGAGGTTACTGGGTTTAGTCCTTATGAGTTGATGTTTGGCCGTAAGCCTAAGCTACCAGTTGACCTTGCCTTTGGGTTGCCCGTTACAGGGGACTCACCTGCATCCCATTCTCAGTATGTGCGCAGTCTAAAGGCTAAACTCGAAGAAAGTTACCAAATTGCCCTTGAAAACTCCAAAAAAGTTGCAGAGCGCAATAAGAGCAGATTTGATAAGAAAGTCAGAGAATCCACTCTTGAAGCAGGAGATAGCGTTTTAGTCAAAAATGTCCGTTTGCGCAATAAACATAAACTTGCCGACAAATGGGAACACATGGTGTACCATGTTGTCAAGAAAATGGAAAATGTTCCTGTGTATGTGGTTCGACCAGAGAGAGGTGATGGTCCAAGTAGAACTCTTCACCGAGACCTTTTACTTGCGTGTGGTGACCTCTCAGACATTAAGGATGAAGTTGAGACAAGACCAAAACCTCCACGTAGACGCAAAACTCGACAAAGTCCTTCTGAACCACAGGACACAGATCTGTCAGAATCAGAGGAGGAGTATGAACCCATGCCAGGACAACCTTCAATCGAAACAGAGACATTCATTAAGATTTATGACAATAATCAAGACCAATCAAATGTACAAAACCAGACAACAAACTCGGATATTTCAAATGAACCACTCTCACTCAATAAGGATACCTCCTTGCACCCAACAGTTTCAGTTGAGACAGACACAGACGAGATGGACAATGAACAGGAAAATCAGAATGAGGCCGAACTACTCAATGAGGAATCACATTCAGATGTCATGGAAGGAGGAGATGATGAAAACCAAATACAAGGAGGACCAGACGTTAATATTGTGGACACAGAGCAAAATGGTGATGTGATTGACCAACAAACAGAACAGACAATTGAAACAACAAAAAACTCCCAATGTGAGAAAATCTGAAAGATTAAAGCGAGCCCCAGGACGGTTTCATTACCCTCAATTGGGTCAACCTCTGATATCTTTTGCACAAAGGTTCTTGGATAACTTTAACCAAGCCCTAGAGTCATTTAGTAGCTATGAAAACCATCAAATCTATGATGTTTAAACAAACATTTAAGTACATGATGGGACTCATGCTTATTCAAGGAGGGAGGGTGTAACCCATATAAATACATGGTTACTAATTTTATTGGTAAAAAACCCCTAATTTCCAACGCTCCCTGAAAGCACTATAGTTTCCTAGTCCCCTTGAACGCATCATAAGCACATGCTGCATGCACCTAGCTAAGCACAGCAGAGCATGCTGAGGAGCAGGACACACACAGAGCACTCGAAAAGCTACACAAAGCCTTGTATGTGTTTTGTTCTCTCTCTCAATCAAACCGGGTGGAGAGTGTTTGTTTTCTTGGAAACTCCGACTGGATTTTTAGTGGACCTGGATCTGATCTTGAAGCTGGTTTCGGACACGGATGGCGAGCTAAACCCAGTGAGAACTCTTGGCGGATCCAGAAGCAGTGTGGCCAACTGCTCTCTGGATGCGAGAGTAGATCTACAGACCCAACCACTTCAAATCACAGGATCCCAGATAAGAACAAATAAAAACACCTTTATCCCAAACGGATCACAATCCTGGAAAAGACCTCCCGAATTCACACAAATCGAACCTTAGAGACTCTAAGCCTATTTTATTTTTATTTTGTAAAGAACGTTCTACAACATTGTTTGCACTGTTTCTTCTGCTATTGTAAATTGTAATAAATCTGCCGGCTGTTCAACTTTAAATCTCCACAATTCATTCTACTCCTCTAGAGCCTAGCATATAATCTAGCACCGCTATATCAAGCTGGTGTTACATATATTTAACCCGGCCAAAGTGATCACTCACTCACACACACACACACGCGCACACGCACACACGCACACACACACAGAGCAGGGCCAGAGAGCAGTTGGGGGTTAGGTGACTTGCTCAAGGTCACTTCAGCCATGAAGATGGAGGAAGTGAAGGTGCAGCTCACTCCCTCACCACCACACATTTTTTCCTGCTGGATCAGGAATCAAACCAGCGACCTTTCATTCCGGAACCTGCTTCTCTATCCGTTAGGCTATAAGTGCCACCAAAATGTTAGAATTAAAGGAACCACCCTCTTCTGGTTTAAATCTTATTTAACTGACCGTTATCAGTCTGTATATGTAAATGGTGATTTCTCTGTACATTTAAATGCTAAGTTTGGTGTTCCACAAGGTTCTGTCCTAGGCCCATCGTTATTCTGTCTATACATGCTCCCTTTGGGTGATATCATTCGTGATCTTTGTATTTGCTTTCATTGTTATGCTGATGACACACAGTTATATATTTCAGCAAAGCCAGATGAGACACGTCAGCTTAATAAAGTTGAGAAGTACGTAAAGGAGTCATTACTAGAACCAGAAGACACGAGCATATCACCCCGCCCTTATTTACACTGCGCTGGCTCCCAGTTACATTTTCCATCAAATATAAAATACGGCTTTTAACCTATAAAGCACTTACTGGTCTCGCGCCACATTATCTTAGTGAACTTCTTGTCATTTATGAGCCGACATGCCTTAGATCACAAGGTGCAGGCTGTGTAGTGATACCTCGAATCATATCATAATAATAATAATAATAATAATAATAATAATAATAAACTTATTTTCCTTTTGGCTGTTCCCTTTGGGGATCGCCACAAAAAATCATCTACCTCCAACTCACCCTGTCCTCTGCATCATCTTGTCTTAAGCCAACTACCTTCATGTCCTCTTTCACCACATCCATAAATCTCCTATTTGGGCTTCCTCCAGGCCTTCTGCCTGGTAGTTCCAACTTCAGCATCCTACTACCAATATATTCACTATCCCACCTCTGTCCATGTCCAAACCATCTCAATCTAGCCTCTCTGACTTTGTCTCCAAAATCTCTTACATGGGCTGTCCGTCTGATGTGCTCATTCCTGATCCTGTCCATCCACATTACTCCCAAAGAGAACTTCAACATTTTCATCTCTGCTACCTCCAGCTCTCTCTCCTGTCTTTTCCTCAGTGCCACTGTTTCTAAACCATACAACATCGCTGGCCTCATCACCGTCTTGTACACTTTTCCTTTCATTCTTGCCGATACTGTACCTTCCTATCACACATTACACTGGACACTTTTCTCCAACCTGCCTGCACACGCTTCTTCACCTCTTTTCCACACTCTCCATTGCTCTGGATTGTTGAGCCGAAGTACCTAAAATCCTCCACCTTCTTTATCTCTGCTTCCTGTAACCTCACCGTTCCTCTTGGGTCCTTGTCATTCACACACATGTATTCTATCTTACTGAGGCTAACCTTCATTCCTCTCCTTTCCAGGGCAGACTTCCTCATGCAATACCACAGTTCCTCTCTCGGCACCCTGTCATATGCTTTCTCCAGATCCACAAAGGCAAAATGCAGCTCCCGCTGACCTTCTCTGTACTTCTCTATTAACATCCTCAAAGCAAACACTGCATCTGTGGTGCTCTTTCTTGGCATGAAACCAAACTGTTGTTCACAGATACTGACCTCTGCCCTTAGTGTATCTTCCACTATTCTTTACCATAACTTCATCGTATGGCTCATCAACTTTATTGCTCTGTAGTTGCCACAACTCTGCATGTCTCCCTTGTTTTTAAAAATGGGCACCAGCACATTTCTCCTCCATTCCTCTGGCATCTGCTCACTGTCTAAGACCTTGTTCAATGTAATAATAATAATAATAATAATAATAATAATAATAATAATAATTTCCCATGACTGATTCATTCACATTTATTTCATTCAAAGACCAGCAGGTGAGGAATAAATAAAAACCCTAAGAAAACATATACAATAACAACAACAGTACCATCAGGTTCCTCCACACTTCTCAGGTCTTCATCAGTTCTACTAAACGGTATGAAAATGTGCAGTCAAGAATCTTCTGAGACGTGTGAAAAATGATCAAACATTCGGATTGTAGCTAAAATTCAGAACTAAAGAAATGAAGGATGCACCACAACACCACCATCACCACCACCATCACCACCACCATTACCTCCACCATAATCACCACCTACTTCACCTCTCAGGTAAACGATTACTGTTACTCTCACACTGAATTCCTCTTTAAAGTCATTGATGGTGTTTAGTGTGAAGATGAACTGGTATTCACCCTGAAAACAACACAGAAGGAAATTAAGCCCATCAAAACGAGATCAATTCAGCCGTACTGTAAAGACCCCCGTCGTTTCCGGGTCAAACTCACCGCTGGTGTAATGGCCACATGTCTGAAACGGTAGTGAATCGTCTCACGGATGGTTTCTGTAACAGGAACATGTTTATGAAATCTCACATCTGTTTAAAAGAGAGAAAAGACAGATGCTGAGACAGATCCGTACCTCCCTTAATGACATCACAAATCCTGTAATCTTCACAAGGGCCCAGCGGCTCGGATAACTCCGCCCATGTGTTGTTTCGGTACAGAGCAATCAAACTCCATCCCGCCTGCGCTATTGTGAACACTGAGCACAAAACATACCGAGAAGTAAAATTGATTAATAATAACAATTAAAACTGTCTTGAAGAACAGCACACGTTCACCTCCATCCAGGAAAATCATATTTATAGAGATGGACCTCGACTTACAAGTGACTTTTGTAACAAATTTATCATGATACAAGATTCGTTCAACCAAAAAACTGCCCCATCCAACCAACAAAATTTTGATTTCCGAGCTTTGCCGGGCCGATTAGTCTCATATTCTTCTGCGTGTACTCCTCCGTGCTCCGAGAACGCCTTCCGAGAACGCGCCCCCCCCCGTGCGAGTGTTTACTGCACTTCATATTGTTTGCTTGGTGCTTTTTTCCTACATGATAGAGAACACAGTGAGAGCACCACTGCCACCTACTGTAGAGGATGCGCAATTACACTTAATTCCAGTACAGTATGGCAAAAAAAAAAGCATGTTCCCCAGGATCATATGCACCTCCCTGGCATCACACCATGCCCCCCCAAGGGGAACGTGCCCCACTATCTGAGAAGCACTGGCCTTGTGGGAGCTCACTACGAGCCTTTCCTTGATGGCATTTGTAGTGTGCACATGCACAAAATTCTCCTAATCCTTCTCTGTTACGCACCACCTCATGGCTGCCCATGGGACATCTTCACCGCAGTCGATTATTGGAAGGGTTAGTTGACATATTGTTTAGTCTTGTTTTATTATTAATTATTATTAATGTATATGTATTATTATGAAATATTTATTGTTTTTACATGGGGCAGTGGTGGTCTAGTGGTATAGGGTGCTGGATCGCTGATCCTAAGGTTGGGGGTTCAAGTCCCCCCAAGGTTGTCACTGTTCCTCCCAGTGCAGCTAACTGGGTTATCAAAGGCCGGTCATGTCTGTCACTGTCTCTGGTGAGAGGTTGATGTAAAAGAACCATTGCTGACTTTCGTAGAGAGGAGCTGCAAATCCATCAACATGTTTCTGTCCCTCGCTAAAAGGGTTGTGTCAGGGAAGGCATCCGACATAAAAACCTATGAACCAAATCAAATGTGCAAATCATTTGCTGTGGCGACTCCTGATAAAAGGGAAAACCCGAAAGGAAATCTCATCGCAATGTATTGTTTTTACATGTTTATCTTTAATATATTAGTGTTTGTGCAGGTTATACGAGTTTGGGAGGGGCTTGGAACGGATTAATTGGTTTTCTCTTATTTCCGATGGGAAGTTTTATTTTATCTAACGAACATTTTGACTTATGAGCTCACCCACGGAACAGATCAATTTCATAAGTCAAGGTACGGCTGTATTTACTCTCTGTGTTTATTACGAATAGTCAGTGGAAATCCTCACAACACTTAGTTAGCAAAATCAGCTTCCCAGTGAATTTCCCCGTATGATCCAGGCCAGCCCGGTGGAAACAGGAACATTACCGCCAACAATTTACTTTGTTTCCCAAGAAAAAGGAGTTCATACCGCAAACCTGACATTTGTGATTTTATTAGTAATATCAAAATAAATAATTATCCAAACACACAAAGAGTAAATAAATATAAAACTTACTGGGTATTGCCGTGTAGCTCAAAGAATATTCAGTACTAAAAGTACAGGGTACGAATTCCAGAGATGTAAACACCACTGGACCTGAAATCAGTTTTACTTCTTTAAATCTGATATTAAACAACAAACAAATTATTAAAATAAACCACAAACTCAGTCTCAACAACTAAAAGTAAATAAATAAACCTCCAAATACAGTCCTGTACTGTGGAACTACAGCAGGACATCATCATCATCATCATCATCATCATCATCATCAGTGACCGTGATGTGAACATTTCTCTGTGGATATGAATCAGATCCCTCTTACCCTCGTAGTCCCACCACAGGGTGACGGAGTCGGAGGAGCACAGGAATCTCTGCCCTGCTGAACCGCTCACACCTAAACACCCCATCAGGGTTACAGCAAGTCTCAGACCCCACATCATCCTCACCACCTTCATCCTCACCCTCATCACCACTGAATATATTATAAACACAGCGTCCAAACCCTACTGTAGGAAACATGTGACCGTGATCCCAGAACCCATGTGACCATCAGTACGACTCTCAACTTCCAAAAAACATTTTGTGTAAAAGCCGCTGGAAATGAAAAGCAGAAGCGTGGCAGAGAAGCAGAAGTGCCACCCACATGGCGAACAGAAACTCAGACTAAACTGCAGTAAGGATAGAAATATACTCATAGAGCACAAAGGGACCATACGGCCCAACATGGCCGAGTCAGGGCTGATGCGGTGCCTCGCGTACACAAATATTTCAGAAAATCAAAACTACATTGAATCCCTTTCAAGGCTTCATCCACATAATCACCGTCACAAACTCACAAGAGATTATAACCTCCGAGGCCTGCCAATGACATGCCAAGCTTTTTGATAAAAGCCAATTTTCCATAGACGACTTTATTAGATGCGATTCGGAGGTTTGGTTGCACCGGACGTTTCGGCGCCTGCTGTGTGAAGTTCATTCAGTGATCATGCCCCAGAATTCCTTCTTCATCCCTAAACCCAGCAGCTGAAAACACAGCTGAGGATTCACGCTGAACATCAGTCAGGATCAGAGACTTTAATGAATGTCGCCGCCTGGCGGTGAACAATCGCCACAGCACGTCGGGTTCGATCCGCTTCACGCTCCTGGAAATCAATGGGGTTCTGCTCAGTGGGTCAAAAGAAGTTTTGAAGTACGGTGGATAAATTAAAATTAAAATCCCTTCGTCTCACTAAACCTTCACGATTTTCATCAAGATTCAGCTTCGTTTGTTTTTCTTTTACATTTCAAGTTAAATTACTTTCAGGGTTTTATTTCACGAACAAGATTTTATAAATAACTAAAATATTCCACAATTAAACTTAATCGTTTCTTTATTTTTAATTTTAACTTCATCTGGATTTCGGTCACTTTAAATTATCTTGATTTTAGTGTAAAAACTGGAAACATCTTTATTTGCAAACCGCATGAAGTTCCAAATAATCCCAAAATTAACTCCATCAGATCTTCCTTCCTTTCCAGGGTCTCCACAGTCAACCATCGGACTCGCACGTGACTCGCACGTGACTCGCTTGATGGGTTTTTCGGTCGCGCGGGACGGAGACAGTCTGAGGGCTGTGCAGAGACTCTGTCCGAGTCAGCAACGCTCGTTTTACATCAAACTCTCAGCAGGGACCCGGACAGACCCCGGACAGACCCCGGACAGACCCCGGACAGACCCGGACAGACCCGGACAGACCCCGGACAGACCCCGCCCACCTTTCATAACCCAGTTAGTGCACTGGAGGGACAGTGACAACCCTGTGGGGACTCGAACCCCCAACCTTAGGATCAGCGATCCTGCGCCCTCTCCCACTGGACCAGCACTGGCCCTTCCATCAACAAATATACTTTGATATTACTGCTCTAGTTTTCATTTGTAGATCAAATTGGACTTTGCAGGAACAGAACGCAGCTCTGAAGTGGTCCCGGTTCTGTTCATGAGGAAACACTCATCCAGCCTGGAAGTTGAAAATCAGATTTCTTTCAACCAGGACTGGTTTCTCCAAATCTCTCCTGCTGCTTCTCCACAGGAAAAGGAAATCACCGTTTAAAATAAAAACTTTGAAATGTCCCAGTGGACTTCTGACAGAACCAAGGAGACGGTGGACCTCAGAAGATCCGAATAAATTGAGCACTCTGCCTCTACACTGCTGGAGTGGAGGTTGTGATGGAAGCACAATAAAGGATGACGTTCCTCAGGACACTCCAGCAGCCCATCTACCCCAACTCGACCAACCAACTTTTACTGCTCCGCCTTCAAGAGCCCCCTGAACTCCTGCTATACAAGTGTGGTGCGGTATCGGTCCTTCAGAGGACAGAAAGGCCCTGCAGCAGCAGCAGGTGAGGACAGCAGAGCGGGAGGGGGGGGGGGGAGATTTACCCCCTCAGGGACATTTACACCGACAGCGGAATTCTCAGGGACCCCACCCACCCTGGACACACCCCTTTCTTCCCTGCAGGAAAGGTACAGGACCGTAGTTTTAACACACAAATCTGTTGAAACCTGTAACCACCCAACCCACCACCACCACCGGCACCACCCACACACCGACCAAATAACCATCACTCGGACCAGCTTCCTGCACAGCGCCAAACTCGGAACATTCCACCAGCGTATCATTAAAAGCTCTTCCTCACCTGCTGTACATCAGGCATCTTTAACTCCGTACCGTTTACCTTTTTGCGTATGTGTGTGTGTGTGTGTGTGTATATATACAGTATATATGTGTTGTGTTAAACTTTTTATAATCCGCTGATAAACTGATTTTCATTCTTCATGCAACAGTCGACAGGATCTCATCTTTATCACCGCCTGCCCGTGTGCAATACCGCGTTCAGCCACAAGGTGGAGACAAACTCAGAAATAAAACTGTCCAAGTAGCTTTGAGTCTCAATGCTGACAGAAAATAGAAGCACAAGAGGCAGAAAATGTTGATTAAACATTTTTATTTTCCAAAAACCAAAAGATGTTCCAGCAAACCTGAAAAGAAAGAGGAAACAGTTACATAGAAAATTAATATAAAAATCAAACAGATCACAACACCGAGATCAGACAAACAAGACCCGATGTCACACATGCACCCGCTCACCCTTTAGTTCATCCTCCTGATGAGTCTGTTGATCAGGTCCTCACGGTTCCCGGCGTCTCCTCCTTCCACAAAGTGAGTTGTCTTCTTGTTCATTCCTCCGCGAGGAGAAGACAGTTTGAAGGGCCACAGGAAGTTGTTGGCGGCTTTGAAGTTCCTCCCAACGGTGAAGATCTCATGGATCAGATCTTCCATGCAGATGATTCCACACGAACCTGCGGAGAACCAAGAACAACCTTCCAGAGTCACATTCTATGCTCAGACACAACCGACATCACAACCTCATCGCTCCATTCAATTCAGGTTAAATTTAACTCATCACAGAACCGCACGTCTCAGGAAACACCAAGCGAGGTCCAACATGTCACATTTCAATTAATCAGAGGGAAAAAAATAAAAAGAAAAAATAAGTATTTAACCCCGCCTACTAATGGCCAAGTCGGCTGTCAAAAGTGGGATGGTTTTATTGTTCAGAAATTTAATCTCACAATGATACATCACGTTTAAGTTCATCTCCACAACGTCACGATAAGTCCGCTGGTTTTAGTGAACGGCTCACCGCTTCATTAATTTTTTAGAACCAGTTGATCTTACCAAGGTTGGAGAAGGGTGGAGTCTCTCAACCGACTCCGGATGAAATGCACACTGAACAAATCACCAGACCATAACCGGGCCAACACACACCTGTATGTGGACCTCAGGGCGATCTGCATGTCTACACTGTGGGAGGAAACCGGAATAAACCAACACAAGCTCGGGGAGAGGAAGACAAAAGAAGAAGAGATGGGAAGACAACATCACAGAATGGACAGGATTGAAGCTGAGCGAGGCGGTTAGACGTGCGGAGGACAGGGAGGGATGGAGAGGATTGGTTGACAGTAGGGGTGTCATGGAAAACCTATTATTGGTATCGATATATTGATAAAAAAATTCCGATGTATCGATACATTGGAATATCGCTGTACTGTTCCATAAATGCATTAAATAGAACAGACAGATATATTACAGTAGTTTGTATAATGCATTGAATACAGCGAGTCGTCGAATTACGACCTATGCGAATTTCGTCTGATTAGACTTGACGACCGCAAAAGTGGTGGAGCATGATTGATGGCAGTGCAGTGCGAGTGTTGTGTACGACGGTTGTTTGTGCTGCCGGCAGCGGCAGCATCTTAAAAGGCCAAGCAGGAGATGATGCAGCTTCACTTTCTCACTGCTCAGAGCAAATCTATTCATCTACTTTCAATGCCACGTCACTGTGGCGCAAAGCTGAGAGCCAATCCTTTCTGTGTGGGCGGGTCCGATACCCTGAAGCTCTAATTTTATTGGACTCACACGCTGCAGTGTTTATGTGACAGGAAGCGCGTCTCAAGTTTAGGCAATCAGCTGCTCTGTGGGTTGAAGTTTTTCCATGTCCGTCCATTTGTTTGCTTGCCAGCTGTGCTTGGCTTCGTGGAAACAAGCCAATCAAAATGAGGGAAATTTATCTCTTTACTCAAACAACACGCGCAGTCTGTGGCTGTTATAATCAAATAAAATTGGAGTTTGAAGCTATCAGACCCGCCCACACAGTGGAGTAGAGAAAGGATTGGCTCTCTGCTGCGTGTCACAGTGACGTGGAATCGAAAATAGATGTATAGATTCAGAAGATGCACATATCTGCACTATCCGCTGATAAGTGTCTCTTGTTCAAAATGTTCCGTGCTGTTGACAACACGCACTCTGACGGCACACTAGAAGCAGGGACGTACCATTTACCATACACAGAGGCGGGACGTACCATTTACCATACACAGAGGCGGGACGTACCATTTACCATACAGAGAGGCGGGACGTACCATTTACTCGTTGTCATTGAAAATGGAATTTATGACAGACGCTGTCATGAACACAGGAAGCTATAACGTTAGAAGTATCAATACCCCTTTTATAGATCGATCGACAATTATATCAGCGATATATCACTATTCCAATTGTCAATGACATCCCTCGTTGACAGGTCATCTGTAGCGCCCCAACGGCAACCGCCACGGGGCAAGTTGACAAGCTCAGGGAGAGCCTGCAGACTCTACACAAGAACAAACCCACCGAGGGCGAGACTCAAACTCAGAACCTTCCTGCTGTAAGGTGGTCATGCTAACTGCAACACCACCATACCACCAGAAAACCCAACTATGATTTAAAACATTTCATCCAGAAGTGATCGGTCTAAAACTCTGATATTCCATAAATCCACCCCCCCCCAAAAAAAAAAAAAAAGTTGTGAGTGAGTGCGCAGCTGTGTGTGCCTACCAAGGCTTTTCTCAATGAGCGAGTTGTCCGTCAGAGGAATGCGCTGCTTGGCGATTTTGCCGTATCCGCGCTTGTAGATGAGCTCTCGCACAGACTTTAGGTTCGGGTAACTGAGGAGCAAAACCACACACATCCACACACACACACACACACACACACACCTTAGTACACCCCCTCTTGAAGACCCCGCACGTAGCACGTATTCAGAATATAAAACAGAGAAATGGGCATCACCCCCAGGCAATGTACGGCTCGGCGATACGCAGCATGTTGATGGATGCCTTGTTGAGTTTGACGAAGACGCCGTTAAAGATCTGGCGCAGACGCAGCAGCTGCAGAACCTTACGCACTTTAGGTGCCACGCCGTTGATCCTATAGAGAAAAACAATCAAAGGCAAACAACATTAGCACTTTGACCCGGACATGTTCACCTGCAGGTAAACGGCGTTAGGTTTCATTGAGGTTGGCCTATTAGCAGAGGAATCAGCACAGTCGATATGCCTGGGGGGGAAGGGGTCCTCTGCATCAACAACCACCACATCACTGCACAGAACACTCCGCCCAAAACTGCACAGCGCTTCACACATTTACCCCCAACTACCCTGTTAAACCTGAAAAGGGATTCAGGGTCAACCGTAAATGAGAATCTCATTTCTGCATGGGTGAAGCATTGCGGTCCAAGTTTGGGTGAAATGTTTCCAACGCCGCATGGATGTTACCCTCACCCTCTGATCCTGATCACGAAGGCCAGTTTGGGCTCAGCGGGGACGTAGAAGTTTCCGGCTTTGCGAGCCATGCGGTTCATACGAATCTCGCGCCTGTACATCTGTCGGTACTCTTTGTGATAAAACGCTGCTCTGGCATAGATCAGATTCCGGGTGGTTTTCCGATTCTGGGAGAGAAAGGGGGAAGGGATGGGGTGTCAGTGCTACATTTAAGATTTATATTTTGTAAACACGACTTTACAGAATACGGAATACAAACCCTCTTCTCGACCAGTAGACTCTTGGCACGAGCCGCTTTGATGGCTGCATAACGCTTCCGCTTCTTCAGGAGACTTTCCGGGACTGATGGAATTTTCTTCTCCTTCTTTGTCTCTTTCTTGTCTCTGGGAATTTTATACACATTAACAAAAAAAAAAGACGTGAGGTCAGCATTAATCTCAGCATGATGTACCACCAAAAGGACAAAATTAACTAACAGCACTGCAATTTTAACAATACAATTAAATCTAAGAAAGTGTTTATCACATTCCTCAAAATGACTTGACTGCATTAAACATAACTGTGTCTACATTAAAAAAAAATAAATAAAAAATCCCAAAATCACATCCCTGACCTACACAAAGCCCAAATCCTCAGTAAACCCAGCTGGGGTTGAACCGGGTCCCAGGTCACAGACATTAATGTGTAACACTTTCAAGCCAGAAATAAAGAAACTAAATGAACTAAAGACTTTAATTCCTGATACATTTATAGAAGCTATGTTTGCTTAATCTGTTTCTTTTCTACTAACGGAAAACCTTTCATTTAATGATGGAAAAACTGAAACCAACAATAAATTAAAATTGTGTCCACGTTTGCCTGACAGTTAAGACTTCCACCTCTGCTCACACAGGTGTAATACTGCACTCAACACACGCCGATAAATCCTTATTTATACATAAACACATTTTACTGTCATTTCAGTTTTTATTACATTTTACTGAACTGAAGCCTTTCTCAAGATACAGGGCGGTTAGCATCATGCTGCTAATGCTACACTGATCCAAAAACAAACATCTTTAACTTCAACGTTTACACATTTCATCCACCGAACCAGCCATTAATATCAACTTCATAACACACCCGATTGTTTAAAATTTATTCTCAACCAGGCATTGACACTGAAAACATCTCAGAGGCGCCGATGGAACAAGATTTAAATGCACAGATAGCCAACTTACGTTTCACCCGCCATTATGCCCACAGTAAAAGAGGCTTTCACGCATGCGCATAGACACCTTATACAGCTAGACACTTCCGGTCAAATTTAGGTAGACTTCGTATTGCCTGAATTTTAGAATAAAGAAATTGAGTTTATTAAGCAATATTTTTTTTTATTTTTAAATAATCTATCAACATTAAACTGCGTTTATTTACAATGATAAGACAGTATATTTGTATAAAAAAGTTATTTGTGTTGTGCTAACGTGGCATCATGAAAACGTCAGTCACTAATTTCACACTTAACATTTCTGATGTAAAAAGAACAAAAATTACCTCTGAATCATATACTGTATACATAATCATTTCCATGTGTACACAACACTGCTATCTAGTAACATAAAACTCCAAACATGACAAAAATATTCGTAGTAACTTCACAGTTAGCTTCCAAAAATGGGCTGAAATTGGAAGTTCAGGGCAGTTTCAAGTTCACGCTGTAATAAAAGTAAGAATGGTGAAAATATAAATAGTAAATACGATGCCATGTCCTGTCACATCAACTTTATCACCTATAAAAATTAATAATAATTCCCCCAAATACATTTAAAAGTCTGTAGCTGCATAATTCTAATTAGGGTCGCAGGGAGGCTGGCGCCCATCCTAGCTGACTCCGGGTGAGGGCAGAGTCCACCATGGACAGCTCACCGGGCCATTGCAGGGCGGAAACACGATGACGGCTATGCAGCTACTCTTGTTGAAGGTCAGCAATGGTTCTTGTACATGAAGCTCACACCACAGACACTGAGAGACACGGCGGGCCTTTGATAACCCAGTTAGTGCACTGGGGGACTTTTTCAAAGAAACTGTCTAATTTTAATCTTAATACACAAAGTTATCAGTGAAATTTAAGACTTTATTTTGAGATACTTATAATCCAAAGACAAATAAACTACTAATAGCTACTATATACAGAATATTTGCATTATTGAATGGTGTAAGATTGAGTATAAAATCCTATCATTCCAATTCAGTGTATTCCCAACAATCATTTAAAATTGCTAAAGCTGACCAAAGTACTGTATTGTAAAGGTAAGAATAACAAAAAAAAGTCATCAAGAGCACAAAACTGAACAGCCAGCACACAGGGATTTAGTGCTTAGCAAGAATGTCTTGGGTTCGATTCCCAGGCTCAGGAGTTTCTGTGTGGGGTTTGCGTGTGTGTGTGCGTGTGCGTGCGTGTGTGTGTGCGTGTGCGCATGTGTGTTGGCCCCGCAGTGGTCATGCAATGTTCCCTCCTTCTCCCAGTGTTGGCTGACATTGTCCTCAGCCTCCCTGCAGCTCCAATTCAGGCATGAAAAAAGAGTGTGAGTGAGAAAACAGAAATACATAAACACACAAAAAGATCATAAAAAGCAACCTTACATCGAAACATGTGACTTAAAAAACAAAAGAAAAAAAACAAGGACAGGAGGAGAAGGAATAAAATGAGGGATGAAACTACGGTGGTCATTGATTCTAAAATTGTAGAAATTCAACAAAAAGCTTCCCCAAGAAATACAGTACACAGAAAGCTACATCAGTAAATATGGTAAATCCTTTTAAATACTAAAACTATTTTTCACTTAATGCAATTGTTTATAATTTATATTACAAAAGAATTCATCTTCGCTTGGATCTCCTGGACCAATCACAGATATTTACTTGGGGAATTTTTTTTTTTTTCTTTTTTTGTCCGTATGGAGCATCAGGTCAGTGATAGTTGGACAGGTGATCAGGGCAACTCCAGCCTGACGTGAGGTGTAGAAAGGTGTGATCTGGCAACCCGCACCGTCTCACTCCAAGCGATGGGAATGCTTTGGGATGTACCGGGGATGACGTCAGTGTGACGACGTCACCTCGGTGGTGTGTTTTGGGGGAGAGTGGCGCGGTACTGTGTATAAAGAGGCGTTAGAGTTTGCTTTTCAGGTTTCAGGGTTGTGCTGTGAGTCGGGCCCGGAAAGTGACGATGCGCATCGCGGCGGAGTTTTGTGTGGTGTGCGTGAAGGTGCTCTGGTCGTTCGCGGCGGCGGCGGCGCGGTGGCTCGTAAAGCCGCGTGAGAAGCGCGTGCAGGGCCGTGTGTGTGTGATCACCGGGGCCGGAAGTGGACTGGGTCGCCTGTTCGCGCTGCACTTCGCCCGCAGAGGAGCGACGCTCGCGCTCTGGGACATCGACCGAACCGCAAACGAAGAGACCGCGGAGCTCGTGCGGGAAATCCACCGACAAAACACCACCGACAGCAGCGGCGGCGGCGCCGGCGGCAGCAGCACAGGTGAGTCCAACCACACCTGTTCCCTGCACAGTGCGGTTTCTCTGTCCAGAGGAAAACACTTTCTGAAATGTGCAAATTAATATCGTAAATAACAACAACAACAATAATAATAATAATAACAGTGATGATGATGATAATAACAACAACAACAACAACAATAATAATAACAGTGATGATGATAATAATAACAATAATAATAATAATAATAATAATAATAGTGATGATGATGATAATAATAATAATAATAATCTTATTGTTGTTATCAGCCCGGATTATTACTCTATATTCATGATGTGAGCAATCAGTGGTGGTCTAGTGGTAGAGGGTGCTGGATCCACAAGGTTGTCCCTGCCCCCACCCCACCTCCCACCAGTGCACTAACTGGGTTATCAAAGGCCGGCCGTGTCTCTCACTGTCTATGGTGAGAAGCTGATGTAAAAGCTGATGTGAGAAGCTGACGTTCGTAAAGAGGAGCTGCGTCAGGAAGGGCATCGAAATAAAAACCTATGAACCTAATCAAACATACCAATCCTTCACTGTGGCGACCCCTGAGAAAGGGAAAAAGCCAAAGATAAAATCTCTCATGATGTGAGCAATCGTGTATCTACAGGTCTAGAAGTCAGTGTTGAGGAGCTTCCTGCGTCGCAAGCCCGAGTTCACACGTACGTGTGTGACGTCAGTAAGCGGGAGAGCGTGTACGCTACAGCCGAGCAGGTGAGGACAGAGGTAGGAGATGTCACCTTCCTGGTCAACAATGCCGGCGTGGTTTCAGGACGTCACCTCCTCGAGTGTCCTGACGAACTGATCGAGAGGACCATGATGGTGAACTGCCACGCCCACTTCTGGGTCAGTAGGTGACGTCTTCGCCCTGATGCTGTGTTTTGAACCAGACGTGTTTCTCTGTCAGGTGATTATTTGTGTTGTTTGCGCTTCACAGACCACAAAGGCATTTCTGCCGAAGATGCTGGAGCTGAACGAGGGACACATCGTGACAGTCGCCAGCTCTCTGGGTCTCTTCACCACGGCGGGGGTCGAGGTGCGTTTGGGCTTTTTAAGTCTGATTGGAAGGTGTTTCTGTTTCCTGCAGGTCTGATTCTCTGGATCATATTTTTCATAGGATTACTGCGCGAGTAAATTCGGCGCTGTCGGCTTCCACGAGTCTCTGAGCCACGAGTTAAAGGCGGCGAATAAAGACGCAATCAAGATGACGCTGGTGTGTCCGTTCCTTGTGGACACGGGGATGTTTCGAGGCTGTGAAATCAGGTTGGCTGTTGTTTGTGAGAGGAAACATTCAGAACCTGTGTGGAAGTCCTTAGTCCCCGCAAAATGTCCACAGAAAAAAGTTAAACCAATAGAATTCCTTCAACATTTAAAAAGTTAAACGTGTTTATCTCCCGTCAAAACCACAAAATACTGTATAGACTCAACTCAGTCTTTATCTTGATTAACCCTTTCATGCCCAAATTATTTTTTGCAGTTAAAAAATGATCTTTATTTTTTTCCGAGTAAAAAAGGCCTAAGGAAACACCCTGAACACATTTCTTTTAACAAAATTATAATAACACTCTTCTTCTTCTTTTCCTTTTGGCTGTTCCCTTTTTTCTCAGGGGTCGCCACAGCAAATCATAGCATGTTTGATTTGGTTCATAGGTTTTTAGGTGGATGCCAGCAATGCTTCTTTTACATCAACCTCTCAACCGACACAGCCGGCCTCTGATAACCCAGTTAGCTGTGACAACCTTGCGGAGAGTGGGACTCGAACTCCCAACCTTAGGATCAGCGATCCAGCGCCCTTTACCACCAGGCCTCTGCTGCCCCCACCAGGCCACCGCTGCCCAATAACACTAATAATAATAATACCATATTAATAACAACAAATAATAACACTCACAAATTCGTGAACAACACAATCCTGCACACTCAAGCTCCTCCCACAGCTGACGGAGGCACCTGTGTTGCATCAGGTGACACCACAACAAGTATAGAACACTTGAGCAGGACTGAGTACAATTTGTCTAGTAGTTATGAGCATTTTTTGAAATAGGACCATATGGTCCTACTGGATGTTAAAGGGTAAATGAAAGCAACCGGAAACAGGAGCCCTTTCTTTTGCTGTTGGGTGAACAAACGTTTCACAAACCAGCACGTAAAGCTCAAGTCCATTGAACAGAATCCAATTTATTCTCTAATATAATTAAATTAATCATTGATGAATAAGTTTTGGTGGCCTGTTGTGTCTCTTACTGTCTATGGTGGAGGTTCATGTAGAAGAACCACTGCTGATTTCATAAGGAGTAGTTGTACGGCCGTCAGTGTATTTCTGCCCCACGATGGTCTGGTGAGCCACCTGGTGTGTATTCCAGCCAACCTCCTCTCGACCCTAATGAGGATTAAGTGGTTCAGAAAATGAGTGAATGGATTCATGATAAATAAGCTAATTATAATTATTATATCGTGTGGGGCAGTGGTGGCCTAGTGGTATAGGGCGCTGTATCGCTGATCCTAAGGTTGGGGGTTCGACTCCCACTCCACAGGGTTGTCACTGCCCCCCCCAGTCCAGCTAACTGGGGCCAGCCATGTCTCTCACTGTCTATGGTGAGTGGTTCATGTAAAAGAGCCATTGCTGACTTTCGACAAGAATTGCAGCAAAGCTGTCAGCGTGTTTCCACCCTGCGATGGCCTAGTGAGCTGTCCAGGGTGTACTCAGCCCTCGCCCAGAGTCAGCTGGGATGAGCGCCAGCCTCCCCGTGTCCCTAATTAGGATTAAACGATTACAGAAAATGTTGATGATGAATAATCTTCTTCTTTTCCTTTCGGCTGTTCCCTTCAGCAGTTGCCACAGAAAACCATCCGCCTCCATCTCACCCTGTCCTCTGATTCTTCTCTTACTCCAATGACCTTCATGTCCTCATTCACCACATCCATAAATCTCTTCTTTGGTCTTCCTCTCGGCCTTCTGCCTGGTAGTTTCAACCTCAGCATCCTACTACCAATATATTCGCTATCCCTCCTCCGTACATGTCCAAACCATCTCAATCTAGCCTCTCTGACTTTGTCTCCAAAACGTCTTACATGTGCTGTCCCTCTGATGTACTCATTTCTGATCCTATCCATCCTCGTTACTCCCAGAGAGAACCTCAACATTTTCATCTCTGCTACCTCCAGCTCTGCCTCCTGCCTCTTCCTCAGTGCCACTGTTTCTAAACCATACAACATCGCTGGCCTCACCACCGTCTTGTACACTTTTCCCTTCATTCTTGCCGATACCCTCCTATCACACATCACACCAGACACTTTTTTCCAACCTGCCTGCACACGCTTCTTCACCTCTTTTCCACACTCTCCATTGCTCTGGATTATTCAGCCTAAGTACTTAAAATCCTCCACCTTCTTTATCTCTGCTCCCTGTAACCTCACCGTTCCTCCTGGGTCCATCTTATTCACACACATGTATTCTGATTTTCTGAGGCTAACCTTCATTCCTCTCCTTTCCAGGGCATACCTCCACCTCTCTAGATTTTCCTACACTTGTTCTCTGCTCTCACTACAGATCACAATGTCATCTGCAAACAAATAGTCCATGGAGATTCTTGTCTAACCTCATCTGTCAGCCTATCCGTCACCATAGCAAACAAGAAGGGGCTCAGAGCTGATCCTTGATGCAGTCCCACCTCCACCTTGAATTCGTCGGTCACGCCGACAGCACACCTCACCACTGTCTTACATCTCTCATACATGTCCTGCACCACTCTAACATACTTCTCTGCCACTCCAGACTTCCTCATGCAATACCACAGTTCTTCTCTCGGCACCCTGTCATATGCTTTCTCCAGATCCACAAAGGCACAATGCAGCTCCTTCTGACCTTCTCTGTACTTCTCTATTAACATCCTCAAAGCAAACACTGCATCTGTGGTGCTCTTTCTTGGCATGAAACCAAACTGTTGTTCAAGTTGATGATGAATATTATGTAAATTATATAATAATATTCATGTTACTATAAATTTCACGATTTATACATTGTTTATTACAATGTATGATAATGACGATGATTTTCT
The DNA here is from genome assembly GCA_024760905.1 of Plotosus lineatus. Lineage (NCBI taxonomy): Eukaryota > Metazoa > Chordata > Actinopteri > Siluriformes > Plotosidae > Plotosus > Plotosus lineatus. The sequence continues at coordinate 45,963,298 of CM045743.1, read as the reverse complement.
GCACAGGAAGGAGTTCGCACCATTTTTCCCACCGCTAAATCCTGAGCACTGTGTGGAGAAAGCCATGAGAGCCATTTTGACGGATCAGCCGATGGTCTGTACACCACGTGCCATGTACGTCATCACCTTCATGAAAACGTGAGTATGGTCTGGGATCATGGACAGTCATCTGATGATGTCTATGAACAAAGATTATTTGTTAATCAATAAATAAAACACAAACAATACACAGTATAAATATAAAATAAATCGGGATAATCTCTTTTAATAAACTCCTCAAACTGATATATATATATATATATATATATATATATATATATATATATATATATATATATATATATAATAATGTATTAGTGATGTTGGTGCTTTCAGGAACGTGTTATTACATCATAAAATAGAACCAATCAGGTTTCCGTGTGCAAATGCAGCAGTGCATTACCAGAGAAAGAGCAGTGGGTAGAGGTGGTCACCTTTTTTATGACGTCACTGTTCTCTCTCTCCATTTCTCTCTCTCTCTCTCTCTCCCTCCCTCGACTGTAGGATTTTGCCGTTTGATGCCATCGTGTGCATGTACCGCTTCCTCGGGGCTGATAAATGCATGTATTCTTTTTTGTCTCATCGGAAAGAATCCACCAACAACAACGAGTCAAAAATCAGCACGTAGCCACGCAGCGGATTCTGACTGATCAGCACTCATTACATCTCTAAAGCTTTTTATTCAGAGCAAAAAATTACAACCATTCCTCACGACAGAGGAATTTATCCTCATTATGCTGCTTCAGCATTTTTTTAAATACTTGTTTTAAATATGTTCAGATATGTTATTGATGTATTTATTATACTTTGATAAAAAACTACCCGAATTTTTTAGAAAATCTTCATTATTCTCTGTGGTATAAAAAGCAGGTGTTATCGTGTCATCACAGCAGAACCAATCAGTTTTCAGTATGCAAATAGGGCACCGGTTAGGTGGGAAAAGGGGCAGGGTTTGAGTACCAGGGAGATTTATATTTTAGGACACCACCCACTTCTGATGTTTCTGTTAAACATGGTGTTGTCTGTAAGACGCTCGTCATCACACTGAGATCTGAACAGGATCAAAATAACAAACCGGAAGATTGCACCTCCCAGCACCTGGCGATGTCATAATGCAGTATGTTACTGTAACAGTGTACAGTATCTTTTATTTATACGTTTTGTATAAGTATATTTCAAATTATTTGTTATGTTCCTGTTCAGTAGAATTGATTCCACATTGTGACCAAAACATTTATTTAAACTTCTGGATGAAGGTATGTTACATTTTTTTAAAGCTGTTAAAAGTTATTTATATATATATATATATATGTGTGTGTGTGTGTATATATAATGTCTATATGTGTGTGTGTGTTACTGTTACAATAAATATTCAACTTAAAAAAACTCAGTGTTTTTTCTTTTTATTTTATTCATGTCTTAGAAACAACAAGAAGGATTTTTGTTTGAGAATTTGACTAAAATTGTTTAATTTTTAATGATCGAAGCTAAAATGTTTCGAGTTGAAAGAAAAGTCGGCATGACTCTTTAACAAATCATTCCAAAAATAGAATGAAACAAGCGCAACCAGAGAGTGCAAACCTCTGCCAAGCACAGTAATCATACATTTGAGGCAAAAAAAAAATTAATCCTCTCTATGTTAAAGAAACTTTATTTTTAAATTCCCCCAAATAGAATTTGATCCAGATCATCTTCCATGTAGCAGAATCTTCTGTATTGTAAACACGTCCTAAACAAATCATCTGTTTATTAATATTTATTATAAAGGAACAGAAGAGGAGCTGCATAGCCATCAGTGTGTTTCTGCACTGCGATGGCTGGCGAGCTGTCCAGGGTGTCCTCTGCCCTCACCGACGGTTGGCAGAGGTGGGAAACTAGCCGCATTACTTGGAACAGTTGCTGGCTTAATCATTGCTATAGTGCCCGCCACAACCACATCCAAACAAAACCAAATCACACCACTTCTATTCACACATAGATTCTCAAATATATTCACATCATTCTTGCCATATTGTTCATCAAATATTCCCAAAACTTAATTTAATACTGGGGAAAGACGCAACCAACCTAGAACGCCAGTGATTAGAAATTATGCCAAAAGGATTACTACCCATCCACTTCAACATGTCATCAATATTAAACTCCCACCACACCAACCTCACCAAAACGTATCGAAGCGTTTACATTAGCATCACAGCCGTTAGCATGGCTTTACTCCGATTTTAAACTGCCCGGAGAGTCGCACGACTTCATCCTCGAGTTCATGCCAACACTACAAAAACACACAATAATGAAACCCACTCACTAATAATTAGTATACTGTACCCCCCCCCCCCCCCCCCCCAAAGAATCATTAATGACATACCACTAATACCCCCCACCCCCACTATAAAAAAATCCAAATGTATTTGGTCAGAAGGTGCCGAGTTCCGGATTGCGATTGTGCAGAAGGTGCTGGGTTCTGAATTGTGATTCTTCAGAAGTTCTGGACTCTGATTGGTCAGGTGCTAGGTCTGGATGTGTTTGTTCAGAAGGTGCCAAGTTCCAGTTTGTGATTGGCCAGAGGGTGCTGAGTCCTGGATTGTGATTGATCAGTCAGAGGGGGCGGAGTTCTAACTTGTGATTGGGCAGAGGGAGCAGAGTTCAGGATTGTGATTGGGCAGAAGCGCCGAGTTCCAGATTGTGATTGATCAGAAGCTGCCGAGTTTTGGATTGTTATTGGTCACAGATCAAAGTCATGCAGGGTTGGCTGACTGGTTGTTCTGGATTGCCCCAAGGTGAGTTGTTGTGTGTGTGTTGTCCTTTGATGGACTGGTTCAGGGTGTATCTGCCTTCATTCACAGCCGCCTAAGATAGGCTCAAGTCTCACCGCAGCCCTAAAACAGTGTGGCAGGTGGGTTTATTTTTTTGTCTTTTTCCCATCTGCACCTCCTCACACTTCAGTCCATATCAAATTCACTCAAGTTAATTCAGCAGAACGAAACAGGAACGTCACGGAGACGAACAGAGATGGGAGGCATCACATGTCCTGATTTCCGAGATCGTATTTTCTGTTCCACACTTTCTGTGGAACGCTCCACGCAATTGTGATAAGCAATTCTCCCTCTGCTCAGTTTTGTTTATGACTCATGAGGTGTGAATCGGATTCCCTTTCCTCCAGGAACCAGATGAGGTTCACACACACACACACACACACACACACACACACAGCTCATCTCAGACATTTCACTCCCTCACTGCCTTCACTCAAAAGGAATGTGTGAGAGATACTCGGAACCAGTGGGATTTCCAGACAGTGTGCGTCGAGAAATACCGAGAATTCTGACTTCCCAAAAATTCCATTTATCACCACAATGTATCATCATCATCATCATCATCATCTTTTTCACTCGCTCACTCACACACACACACACACACACACACACAGACAGTACAGGAATGTAGATTACACACCGAGATCACCCTTAATAATACAAGGCAAGAAGAAACTATATAATCGCTCATAATAAATATTTATTCATTTTCTAATTACAATGCAGCCGTGAGGCGGGGGGGGGGGGGGGGGGAGACTAACCAGTGTCTCTCCCCCTTATGCCGGTCCCAAGCCCGGAGAAATGCAGGGAGTTGTGTCAGGAAGGGCATCTGACGCAAAACCAATGCCAAAGTTTTATGATGCAAATCAGAAGTATTACCCCCATACCGGATTGGTCGAGGCCCGGGTTAGCAACGACGCCATCAGTGCTGTCAACCAACAGGGTGCAGATGAAAATTGGACTACTGTTGGCCGAAGACGTCAAAGAAGGAGAGGTGGGAGGCAGAGAGAGAAGAGGAAAAGCATGAGTCTAGGACTGAGGCTAGGGACTTTGAATGTTGGAACTATGGCAGGAAAAGGTAGAGAGCTGGCTGACATGGTGCAGAGGAGACCAGGTGGAACGGTAACAAGGTGAGAAGCATAAGAGCAGGGTTTAAACTGTTTTATCATGGTGTGGATGGGAAGAGAAATGGAGTAGGAGTCATCTTGAAGGAGGGGTTTGTCAGGAATGTTCTAGAAGTGAAAAGAGTGTCAGACAGAGTGATGAGTCTCAAGTTAGAAATTGAAGGTGTGATGGTCAATGTTTTTAGTGCTTATGCCCCACAGGCAGGATGTGAGCTAGAAGAGAAGGAGAGATTCTGGAGTGAGTTCGATGAAGTGATGCAGAGTACCCCCAGAGGTGAAAGAGTGGTCATTGGTGCAGACTTCAATGGACATGTTGGTGCAGGAAACAGAGGGGACGAGGAAGTGATGGGCAGGTTTGGTATACAGGACAGGAACGCAGAAGGACAGATGTTGATCGATTTTGCAAAAAGGATGGAAATGGCTGTGGTGAATACTTTCTTCAAGAAGAAACAGGAGCATAGGGTAACTTATAAAAGCGGAGGTAGTAACACACAGGTAGACTACATCTTGTGTAGGCGATGTAATTTGAAGGAAGTCAGTGACTGCAAAGTAGTAGCGGGTGAGAGTGTTGCCAGACACCATAGGATGGCGGTATGCAGGATGACGCTGATGGTGAGGAAGGTGAAGAAGACAAAGGCAGAGCAGAAGACAAAGTGGTGGAAGTTGAAAAAAGAAGAGGATTGTGTTGTCTTCAAGAAGGAGCCGAAACAGGCTTTGGGTGGCCAGGAAGTGCTTCCAGATGACTGGACAACCACAGCAAATGTGATCAGGGACACAGGTAGGAGAGTACTTGGTGTGTCCTCTGGAAGGAAAGTAGATAAGGAGACTTGGTGGTGGAATGAGGAAGTGCAGGAGTGTGTACAAAGGAAGAGGTTAGCTAAGAAGAAGTGGGACATTGAGAGAACTGGTGAGAGTAAACAGGAGTACAGGGAGACACAGCGTAAGGCGACGGTAGCAGTGGCTAAGGCCAAACAGAGGGCGTATGATGACTTGTAAGATAGGTTGGACAGTAAGGAGGGAGAAAATGATCTTTACAGGTTGGCACAGCAGAGAAATAGAGATGGGAAGGACATGCAGCAAGTTAGATTGATAAAGGACAGAGAGGGAAATGCATTGACTGATGACAGAAGTGTGCTGGGAAGATGGAAAGAGTACTTTGAAGAGCTGATGAATGAGGAAAATGAGAGATACAAAAGAGTAGAAGAGGTGACCATTGAGGAGCAGGATGTAGCAAAGATCAGTAAGGGTGAAGTGAGGAGGGCACTGAAGAGGTTGAAGAATGGAAAGGCAGTCGGTCCTGATGAGAAACATGTGGAGGTATGGAAGTGTCTAGGAGAGGTAGCAGTAGATTTTCTGACAAGAATATTCAAGAAGGTCTTAGAGAGTGAGCAGATGCCGGAGGAATGGAGGAGAAGTGTGCTGGTGCCCATTTTTAAGAATAAGGGAGACGTGCAGAGTTGCAGCAACTACAGAGGGATAAAGTTGACAAGCCATACGAGGAAGTTATGGGAAAGAATAGTGGAAGCTAGATTAAGGGCAGAGGTCAGCATTTGTGAACAACAGTTTGGTTTCATGCCAAGAAAGAGCACCACAGATGCTGCATTGTGGCTTTGTGGATCTGGAAAAAGCATATGACAGGGTGCCAAGAGAAGAACTGTGGTATTGCATGAGGAAGTCTGGAGTGGCAAAGAAGTATCTTAGAGTGGTGCAGGACATGTATAAGAGATGTAATTCAGTGGTGAGGTGTGCTGTCGGCATGACCGACGAAGTCAAGGTGGAGGTGGGACTGCATCAAGGGTCAGCTCTGCGCCCCTTTTTGTTTGCTATGATGATGGACAGGCTGACAGACGAGGTTAGGCAAGAATCTCCATGGACTATGATGTTTGCAGATGACATTGTGATCTGTAGTGAGAGCAGAGAACAAGTGGAGGAAAATCTAGAGAGGTGGAGGTATGCCCTGGAAAGGAGGGGATTGAAGGTTAGTCTTAGTAAGACAGAATACATGTGTGTGAACGACAAGGACCCAAGAGGAACTTTGAGGTTACAGGGGGCAGAGATAAAGAAGGTGGAGGATTTTAAGTACTTAGGCTCAACAATCCAGAGCAATGGAGAGTGTGGAAAAGAGGTGAAGAAGTGTGTCCAGGCAGGTTGGAATGGTTGGAGAAAAGTGTCTGGTGTGATGTGCGATAGGAGAGTATCAGCAAGAATGAAGGGAAAAGTGTACAAGACGGTGATGAGGCCAGCGATGTTGTATGGTTTAGAAACAGTGTCCCTGGGGAAAAGACAGGAGGCAGAGCTGGAGGTAGCAGAGATGAAAATGTTGAGGTTCTCTTTGGGAGTAACGAGGATGGATAGGATTAGAAATGAGTACATCAGAGGGACAGAACATGTAAGAGGTTTTGGAGACAAAGTCAGAGAGGGTAGATTGAGATGGTTTGGACATGTACAGAGGAGGGATAGTGAGTATATTGGCAGTAGGATGCTGAGGTTGGAACTACCAGGCAGAAGGCCTAGAGGAAGACCAAAGAGAAGATTTATGGATGTGATGAAGGAAGACATTAAGGTCATTGGAGTAAGAGAAGAAGATGCAGAGGACAGGGCGACCCCTGAAAGGAACAGCTGAAAGGAAAAGAAGATTATTCATTTTATAATTTCATTTAATCCCAATTAGGGTCATGGGGATGCTGGAGCCCATCACAGTCGACTCTGGGTGAAGGTGGTGTATCGCCTGAACAATTCACATTCACAACTAGGGGTGGCCTGTGACAGCCATTAAACCTAGAAAGGAAGGAAGAAACCAAAGTCCCTGGAGCGAACCCAAGCAATCACGAAGAGGAGATGCAAACTCCAAATTGACACCGCTCACAGAACCTGAGACGCAAATCCAGCACCTTCCTGCTGCGGGATCAACATGTGAACCGCCCATAGTGAATGTGTTAATATAATAATAATATCACATAAAACATTGATGAGATGAGCTTTTCGGAGGTCGGGGAGAGGGACATCTGGATCTCATTGCTTAAGCTCCGCCCCCATGGCCCAAGCTCGGATCACAAGGAAGAGGATGATGAAATAATAAAAATACTTCAGATCCTTTAGATCTTGAGGATTTTGTAATTTAAAAATATTTGCAGGTGCCGAGATCAATTTTTTTTTAGCTATAATTCATTATAATGTTGTTGATATTGTATTTGATAAAATATTCTTAATTATTTTAATTTAATTTGTGTTATTAAGTTTAAAACCATTTGTGTCCTCATCAGTTTCCTCCAAACTGAGAGTGAAAGGTGACGAAGAGGAAATGAGCTCAGGCTGGGACATGGGTTTGCATGTGTGTGTGTGTGTGTGTGAGACAGAGAGGGAAAGAGAGAGAGAGAGAGAGAGAGAGAGAGAGAGAGTGTGTGTGAGTCAGAGAGAGTGAGTGTCTGTGTGTAAGTGAGTGAGAGTGTGCGTGTGAAAGAGAGTAAGAGTGTGTCCATGTGTGAGTGAGTGTGTGTGTGAGATTGTGAGTGAGTGAGTGTGTGCGTGAGAGTGTGTCTGTGTGTGAGTGAGAGCGTGTGTGAGTGTGTGTGTAGAGATTGTGTGTGAGTGAGAGTATGTGAGTGAGTGCGTGTGTGTGCGAGAGATTGTGAGTGAGTGAGAGTGTGTGCGTGTGAGAGTGAGAGTGTGTCTGTGTGTGCGAGAGATTGTGTGTGAGTGAGAGTATGTGAGTGAGTGTGTGTGAGTGAGAGTGTGTCTGTGTGTGTGAGTGAGAGCGTGTGTGCGTGTGAGAGTGAGAGTGTGTCCGTGTGTGTGAGTGAGAGTGTGTCCGTGAGTGAGAGTGTGTGCGAGAGATTGTGTGAGTGAGTGTGTGTGCGTGTGAGAGAGAGTGAGTGTGTGTGTGAGTGAGTGCGTGTGAGTGAGAGAGTGTGAGAGATTGTGTGTGAGAGAGAGTGAGTGTGTGTGAGTGTGAGTGAGAGAGAGTGAGTGTGTGTAAGGTCCCGCTTGTTGGAATAATAATTTATCAAAAGCACCGACAGATTTTCCAGAAGTCTCATCCAGATGGCTTGAGCTAGTACAGCATGTTGGCAGTTCAAGTCCCATTCACACGGACAGCATGTGGCAGCCGCCGTCATCTTCCTGACTCCCATTTCTCCACCTGAGCAGTCCAGGGCTACACCGCTTGCTCAAGGGCACAGCAGTGACAGCTTGGTGGCACTGGGGCACAAACCCATGACCACCGTCTCAATAACCCAGATATTTGCCCACTGAGCCTCCACTGCACTACCGTCGGACCCGCGCACACGGCCCCGAACCCTCGACTGCTCGGGCGTAATGTAAGCGCCAGTCGCTGTGGATAAGGGCGTTGAGCAACTGCAACAAGCGTAAATATGTGACGTGCATGTGGAGCCTGTTGATCTTTCTGAAGGAGGAACGGCGCCTCCTCCGAGTTCCGCAAAGACAAAATGTTCTTTCTCCTCATGTTGGTGATTCATTTTGGGAAGAAGCGTTTGGAGATTTCCACACTGAGACGGGTGATTCAGACACACAACCATCCGGTGGCTCGGCCCGGAAGGACACATCAGAATGAAGAATTCACAGGTTTGTATCTCCAAACTCACGGTTTCACTCAAAGGCTATCTATTTATTTATTTATTTATTTATTCTTATTTAGACTTCACGCTGACTCTCAACCCGTCACTTCACCTTTCACTGGGAAAAATAAAGAAATATAAAGTCCATCATGTTGGTAATAATCACAGAGAAAAGAAGAAAATCTTCACTCTTACCGAATCACCTATTACTATTAGGGTTGCAGAGAGGATGGAGCCTATCTCAGCCAACACTAGGTGAGGCACCAGCAGGCCAGCGCGCTAGATCACACACAACCAGTCACATCTAGGTGCAATCTGGAACAGTCAGGCAGCCTGCTGTGAACGGCTTTGGACTGAGGGAGGAAACTTGACTACCCAGAGGACACCTATGCGAGCACAGGGAGAATGTGCACACAAACATCCTCGCCAAACCCAGGACCTTCTCGCTGCGAGGCAGAAGTGCTAACCGGTACAACACCAGAGCTTCCCCAGACTCCTCCATATCATACAATTCCTCACAAGATGGTGGGAAACGCCTTTGTGTGTGTATATGTGTTGGGGGCGGGGCGGGGTTGGGGGGGCAAGCTTCAACTTAAACTCGGGAATAAACCCCGCCCCGCTCAACAATCCAGAGCAATGGAGAGTGTGGAAAAGAGGTGAAGAAGCGTGTGCAGGCAGGCTGGAATGGTTGGACAAAAGTGTCCGGTGTGATGTGCGATAGGAGAGTGTCAGCAAGAATGAAGGGAAAAGTGTACAAGACGGTGGTGAGGCCAGCGATGTTGTATGGATTAGAAACAGTGGCGCTGAGGAAAAGGCAGGAGGCAGAGCTGGAGGTAGCAGAGATGAAAATGTTGAGGTTCTCTCTGGGAGTAACGAGGATGGATAGGATCAGAAATGAGTACATCAGAGGGACAGCACATGTAAGAGGTAGTAAAAGAAGAAGAAGAGAGAGAGAGACACACACAGAGAGACACAGAATACAGAGAGAGAGAGACACAGAAACAAACACACACTTGATCTTCTGCTTCATGCTTTAACTGAACCACCTCATCCTATGAGGGTCCTGGGGCGGCCGAACATATCAACCTCGACACCACAACTTCAGCTTGAGGAACTTCAGTAATGTGACAGAACACCATTACACCCTCAGCTCACTTAGAACTTTAACATGGAACCCCAGAACAAAACCAGAACCCCGACATGAATACAAGCAGCGCATGCAGATTCAGACGCTTGTTTTTGGACGGGGAGGAATTTCACAAATACAGGATCTCAAACCTGACAGTCAAACCTGAAGTATTTTTTGTTCCATTGTAAGAATTAACACACACACACACACACACACACGCGCACGCACACACAATTATTCCATGTTTTAATATTTTTCTTCTTTTTATAATAACCATTATCTCTCAATCCCAGCCTGTTATATCAATGGAGAAATTATTCATCAGAACAAGTTTGGTATATTTGAATAAATTGGCGCTGCTGCCCTCCAGCGGAAGCAGCGAAAATAACATGTGAATATTCACAGGTGTTCATTCCATAAAAACAAGAAATTTCAATAACAAAATATCACCAATAACAACAGAATTCAGTTATTAATAAAAATGATGTAAAACACAGAGGCTGCAGTCATTCAAAATATATTATATTTTTAAAATTCAAGCATTTTTAAAAAATAATTATAAATAACAAAACGGAAACCATCACAGCAAAGTTACTAAAAGCCCGAGCTGCCAAAAACCCGACTGAATTCTGAAATCACTCCTCACAGCTCACACTCGTCCACTCACACACCCCTCACAGCCCACCCACTCACAGACCTCAGCTCACCCCTCACTCGCACGCCTCACCCACACCTCACACACAACTGGCTGTGTTACTGAGCTCTGACTGAATCCAGTCCTCGATGGTCAGAGATTAACTACATAAGGAATAAGGATCACCTCCTCCTTCATAACGCAGCAACATCCTCAAGAAATTATTTATAAACACAAGAAAACCCTTAAGTGAACCCACACCCTGACATAACCGCCGATCAGATGGAGGGTCACCTCAGTTAGACCAAAATCCCTGACCACATCCGAAGAAAAGCTCATCTGCACCCCTTCAATGCGTCTTCACACTTTACAAATAACCTGATGAGGAACAAAACATTCCTGGGACACTTTTTTCATGGACAGTTAATCCCTCACAGCATTTCCCACAATTCCGTGCGCTCACTCCTGCATTAACACTGCCCATACATATGACATCACAGCACCACACAAACACTGATATTATCACCGGAACCAATAAACAGTTCCAAATATTGTGCATAAATGGGTCACATGATCCAGGGTAAACTTTTATTTCAACGTCTGGACCGGAGCCTCGATGACCGTCTGCTTCTGAAAACATTTGCATCACTTCCAAACAGGTGGAGATATGGCCTCATAGTGGTGGGAGGTGTCACAACACAATATATATTTTTCTTCTGAGACCCAGAAACTCTCAGCTGATCGACTGCATTCACAACAAAAAGGTAAATAAAAAATAAAAAGGTTTTGTGGATTTTTACTTTGAGTTTAAATAGCCACCTCTGTGTTTTATGTTTATGTGCCAGGACTGACTGCATTTCCAAACTCGCTTCAATAATTACTGCACAGAATAGATTTAAAATTCAAAATCAAATAATCAAAAATTTAAAAAAAAAAAAAAAAAAAATCAACTGCTGCGCCTCCGCTGACAGGATGATGGTGGTGGTCATGGGGGCGGAGACTCACTGGAAACTCCGTTTCTCAGCTCCATGAGAAGCTCAACTGAAAGGGAGGAGCTAACAGAGAGTTTCTGGCTGTTGTCTTTTCATCGCCATGACAACGATACGATAAACCCAAGAGGTTTGTTAATTCATCAGGCATTTAAAACGGAGCGAGACACAAACATCACGTTTGTTAAGGGCCGTTATTTGCTCACACTCGTGTAGTACAAAGGAATTTTTCATGCTTATTGTGCATCATCAAAAATCCTCACACAATGTCAGAAATTACAACGATTTCATTCGATTATTGTTTGAAATAAACACGACTGTGAATCACTGGTTCTTCAGGAAGCCATGTTGCTAACATTAGTGCTAACGCTAATCAGTAGTTACAGGTTCAGAATAAACATATACACAACACTTTCATTCTTCAGGATGACGAGGTGATCAAATATTCACTGGTTCCCAGAACCAGCTCCACCACGTCAGGAGGGAGGGGAAAAAAAAAAACAAAAAAAGAGAGAAAGAAAGATGGAGTGATCTAGCACCAACCCCACCCTTTATAAACCCGCCTGCTCTTTCCCCGTCAGCCTCTCGTTATGCGCAGCGTCCTCACGTCTCACTGTGCACCCGCCGAGTTTTACATTCCCGGAGTCTTGTCAGGTTTTCTTTTTATTTTCAGCTGCTGAATTCTAATGCTCCAAATATGCAGGTCCACAAAGAGGTCCGATCAGTACCGGGACCGTAGAGCCAGAAAAGTGCAGATGTACCATCCATGAACCAGTTTCAACCGGAGTACAATTTAAATGGCAGCACCACTAACACGTATCATCTGGCGGGAAGGATAGAGACAGAAAGAACAAGAGACACACCCAGCAGTCTGTTAGTTATTGAAATGAAATGAGAACCGCGAATAAACATGTGAAAGGAACACAGCAGGAACGAAATTAAACCCTCACCATGGTACCACCACTTCGTCTTCTTTGGGTTTTTGTTACACGTCTGAACGTAGTACGAGTTATCAGGTGGCCGTTGCTACAGAAAAAGTTAAACACAAACATTCAGAAACACAAATCTCACTTCAAACACTTAAAATGGTAACCATGGCAACAACACCACTGCAAATAAAGGACAGAAATAATGTCCATGATTAAAAAAAAATAATAATTAAAAAAAAATCCAGGTTAATGGCACAGCCCTCCGTAGCTGGGAGTCCATGGGAGCTGATTGGTCGAGCTCTCGCAGGAGGGCAATTAGCTCACTTACCTGTCACTCACAGCATCGCCAGCCAATCATGGGTGTCCGTGGGCTCATTCGTATCATGGGGCAGATAGTGCTTTCCCTCCGAGTGTGTTAGACCCACCCCGAAACACACATGGCCTACAGTTGGAAAAAAGGCGGGTGGCTAAGCCGAGTACATCATGGAGGGGGCGTAGGCATGCATGCTTTTGCCCTCCCTGGTCAGTGGGGGTGGTGTGATAGGGAAGGTAATGCCTGATGGGTGGGAATTGGATCCCAAAAAAAAAAAAAAAAAAAAAAAAAACTGGAGAAAATGGGGGAAAATTCCAAAAGAAAAAAAAGACTCCACAGTCAGGAGTAGAACTAGAACCCACCCCACACGCAGGACTAGAACCCAGGACTCTCTTACTGTGAGGTGGACATGAAAACCAGTGTGATACCTGACGGGTGAGTATCGGATATGAATAAATTAGGGAGAAAATGGGGGAGGAGGGTGTTTCTATTTCAAGAAAATGTTAAATTTAATTGAGGGCTGAAGTTTAAAACTCAGTCCTCTAAAAAACCCAATAAATTAAACTCTTCACTTTAAATATTCAGTCTGTGAATCGACGGTAAATTCTTGGAAAATCAAGAGCCTCAAGTTCTAATTTCTGCCGGAACTGGTTTCTTCACATTCCGGCAGAACACAGGTCGAGCGTGTTCGAGGAGCCGCGGCGACCGCGTGTAACCTGCTCCACCCTGATCACTGCCGAGTTTATACAGCTGTGATACTGACCTTCTCTTTGCAGCTGGACAGCATGCTGATGATGCTCAGACACACAGATTGGACGGACAGAGCCGGACTCCAGTCCTCCGTTAAAATGGACAGACAGATGTGTCCGTTGCTGTAGATGTGCGGATGGACTGGAATGTTCTCGCCGGTAAACATGACCTGGAAGACACAGACAGAGGTCGAGATGAAGGGAAGCTGAGGAAGTGCAAAATAAACGACGTGCACACTGTGGCTCCTGAGGTTCACCTGAGGGGAGTCGAACGGGTATCGGCTAGTGAACTTGAACAGTAGCTGAAACTTCTCGCCCTCGTACAGAGTTCCTGGTGCACCGTCCATATCTATAAACCACCTGAACAAGAGAGGCAGAATGCAACACTTCCGAGGACCAATAAAGCCGCTCATCTGTACGTGTGTGTGTAACAAACACTTACTCCGTGATTGTATTCTGAACGCTCCTCTCATTCAGAGTCATTCCTGGAGGTGGATCGCTCTGTAATGCCAACAGTTCCTTCTGTAATCGTTTCTAGAAACAGAAAACAAACACGACTGAGCGCACAAGTGTGTGCACCCCACCCCCTGGGCACCAATTCGAAAACCTGTACAGATCAACTTGCCGTCGGCTCTAAAGTTTGTGCGCCCTGTGACTCTTCTGTGGTTGATTTTTTTTTTTTTTTGAGTGTGTGTATTAAGAACTTTTGTCTCATTTAAAATAATTTTCACATGCAGTGGTACCTTGACTTACTGGTGTCTTTTATAACAAATTTTCCATGATACGAGCTTCGATCCACCAAAAATCCACCCCATCCAACCAGCAAAATTTTGATTTACGAGCTCTGCTGGGGAAACGGCTTTTCCGGGCCGATTAGCCTCGTATTCTTCTGCGTGTATTCCTCCGCGTGCCGAGAACACCTTGTGCAGTGTTTCTAAATTATTTTCTGTAATGTCCCTATAGGAAAAAAAAATACAAATTTCATGCCCCGTGTGCAACTATAAATAAGTGCTTACTGCACTTCATATTGTTTGCTCGGTGCTTTTTCTCTACACCACAGAGAACACAGTGAGAGTGCCACTGCCACCTACTGTAGAGGATGCGCAATTACACTTAAACCTAGTACAGTATGGTAAAAAAGCATGTTCCCCAGGGTCATACGTGCGTGCGTGTCCCGTCCCCCCCCCCCCCCCCGGCATCACACTGTGCCCCCCAAGAGGCCTTCTGGGAGCTCACCACAAGCCTTTCCTCACTGGTATTCGCAGCGTGCCCATGCACAAAATTCTCCTCCTCCTCTGTTACACACCACCTCATGCTCACCCACATGACATTGCTGCAGTCGATGAGCAGAAGGGTTAGTTGACGTAGTGTTCATTCTTGTAATATTATTTCTTATTATTAACGTTAGTGTACATGTATCATGACTATGATGAAATATTTATTGTTTTTACATGTTTATCTTTAATATATTCAGTCAAATATAGGGCAGTGGTGGCCTAGTGGTATAGGGTGCTGGATCGCTGATCCTAAGGTTGGGGGTTCGAGTCCCCCCCCCCAGTGCAGCTAACTGGGTTACCAAAGGCCAGCCATGTCTCTCACTGCCTATGATGAGAGGTTAATGTAAAATAACCATTGCTGACTTTCGTAAAGTGTAGCTGCAAAGCCATCAGCGTGTTTCTGCCCTGCGATGGCCTGGCGAGCTGTCCAGGGTGTACTCTGCCTTGGCCTGGAGTCGGCTGGGATGGGCGCCAGCCTCCCCGCGACCTTAATTCGGATTAAGTGGTTACAGAAAATGATAATATTCGGGGCAGTGGTGGTCTAGGTGTATAGGGTGCTGGATCGCTGATCCAAAGGTTGGGGGTTCGAGTCCCACTCTCCACAGGGTTGTCACTGTCCCCCCCCAGTGCAGCTAACTGGGTTATCAAAGGCAGGTCATGTATCTCACTGTCTATGGTGAGAGGTTGATGTAAAAGAACCATTGCTGACTTTTGTAAAGAGGAGCTGCAAAGTCGTCAGCGTGTTTCTGTCCCTCGCTAAAAGGGTTGTGACAGGAAGGGCATCCGACATAAAAACCTCTGCCAAATCAAACGTGCAAATCAGATGATTCACTGTGGCGACTCCCAAGTAAAAGGGTAAAAGCCAAAAGGAAGACACACTGACAGAAAATGATAATATTCTTCCAAACATAGGTGTTTGGTGCTGGTGACAGGAGTTTGGAACGGATTTTTTTTTTCCGATGGGGATTTTTGTTTTATATAACAAACATTTTGACTTACGAGCTCGCCCTCAGAACGGATTAATTTCTTAAAATCATAAAAAAAAGTCAACTTAAGAGTTGCTGTAACTAAACATACTCAAAACTAAATCAACTCAACTATTACGACAGTGATCACTATTACTCCATTTGTTCTTTAAAAATATTATGAATTAAAATGATAGAGTCTCAGCAGGCAGGGATTTGCAACTTTAGCAGATAACACTCAGTTTGAGTGGAATGCAGCTGATGTTTTCTTTTCTATAAACACATTGGAAAAGCTCGAACCTTAAAACACATTTGGTCGATAAAACTATTTGATATCCAAAATACCCGAAAGCATTTCTGCAATTTTCCGGTGCTCAACGTGGACTCACTGATGATGAATCATTTAAATCGAGTTTCAAGTCCTTTGCGAGTAAATCCTGCTATGCTACACATTTAGCTAAGCTAACACGGCTAACAACTACTACCCGCTTTTATATTCGTGATCTTTAAACTCAGACCATGCACAACGATTAACTGAACAGATAAAGCACTCCGCGTGTAATGACAGTTGACGCATATTATAACCGAAAACCTCCAGCTAACAATTTGAATTAACTCGATTTGTTTCCTGAAGTGTTTATTACTCACTTGCATCGACGCCATGTCGGAACTCCCCAAAGTTCCAGACGCCTCAGTTATCACATCCGTATTCATATCGTTCCCGCCTCCTTGGCTGCGATTGGCTAGCTATGCTGCTATACTACACCAAGATTGGCTGTCAATATTCCAGTCAATTGTTATGATTGTTTGGCTTTCAAAACTGTCCATTTTGTACTTTACAATACTGCTAATCAGAAATTAGCGGTTCAAAATATTTTATTTTTTTTATTAAATCAGACTAACCTGTCTCACGGTAAGAAGGTCTGAGGATCAAGTTGCAGACATAGTGTGACCGTTTCGGTGTGAAAGTGCAATGTTCTCGATGTGCTTGTGTGTGTGTGTGTGTGTGTGGGGGGGGGGGTTTCCTCGGGGTCATTTGGTTTTCTCCTAAGACATGCACATTAGGCTGATGCTGAAATTATTTTATCGTGGCTATTCTGTGTGATTTACCGACTGAAGCAGATCACATCTCGCCAGTCAGAAGAGCGAGCGCAGATGTAATGATTGCACTCGTGTTCCGAATACACTGTTCTACATTCATTCAGTTCTGAACCACTTAATCCTAATCAGGGTCACGGAAAGGCTGGCGCCCATCTCAGCCGACTCTGAGGGAGGCCAGGGCTCACCCTGGCCAGCTTGCTAGGCCATCACAGGACCTCCACTTACACAAACAGTCATACTCACATTCACACCTTGTTGAGATTTGGAACAGCAATGCAATGCTGTGCATGTTTTTGGCGTGACGGAGGAAACCAGAGTACCCAGAGGAAACCCACACAAGCACAGGGAGAATATGCCAACTCCACACAGAAAAGACCGAGCTGGGAATCGAACCCAGAACCTTGTTGCTGTGAGGCGGACACGCTAACCACTACACCACCGTACCACCTCGACCTCGACAGTCAGTACAAAGTTTACTGCTGTTCAGTTGTTTAAATTTCCCCTGAGTGTGAGTGTGAATGGTTCTGTGTGTGTGTTGGCCCTGTAAAGGACAGGTGAGCTGCTCAGGATGCCTTTGTCAGAGTCAGCCCATGGCCCTAATAGGATTCAGCAGTCCAGCAAATGAATGGACTGAGTTGAGTGGTTCTTACATTTTAGAAAATGAACAGGGTGGAAAAGAAAAAGCCAAGGTCATGTAATTGGAACTAGTTTGCATTTAGCTCATGTTAACAACGGGTCAAACCTTATTCCAAAATGTATAGCTCTACATTTTACATTTAACTGTAGGGTTTGGGAAAACTCCCATCTGAGTGTTGGTCACCAAATAAAGCCAGAAGATTGAGATCTTTCCTGTCCTCGATCCCGCCTGCGATGTAACACCTGTATTCAAGTCAGGAGCATGATCTAACACCGGAAAGAGATTTTTCAACAAGACGGAATTTGCATGCATTTTAAATCAACCGGGTTCTTTATAGGCGTGAGATGATCTGGGGGAGACACGCAGAAAAGATTAGCAGAGCTCAGATACAGCAGAGATTCACTCAAAGATGAAGTCATCCGTCATTATTTTGCTTCTGCTGCTCTTCTGTGGTGTGACTGTAAGTCCGTTCAGGGTTTACAGGTTTGTTTCCAAGGAAATGGATTGGTATGAAGCTCAGAAATACTGCAGACAGATGAAAATGGACCTGGCAACCATCAGCAGCCCGACTGAGCAAAATCGACTTCAGTGGGACAAAGGAAACAGTAGCGGCTGGATTGGGCTGAAGAGAACTGGACCAGTCTCAAACACTTGGCAATGGTCTGATGGAAACATTCCTACTTTCTTTCAATGGGCCATCACCAAAAACCCAAACTATGAACAGAATGCAACTCAACATCAAAGGGTATACTGGAGCCAGGAGGACGAGGGAGGTGATGATGAAACGTCTGTGTACTGGACAGAGGAGTATGAGGTTGAAAATGAACCACCTAAACATGAAACACCAGACGACTGTGTGATTCTAACTGGAGAGGGCTGGAGC
>CM045743.1:45900142-45937642 GCA_024760905.1 Plotosus lineatus | reverse complement strand
TGAAAAGTGATGTTCACAGTCTGTTAGTGCGCATCTGGATCCATTTAGATCTTCATCAGCAGGAGGGAGGGGCTTCCAAGATGAGAACTTCAGTCAACAGCAGCACACCAGGACCGACCACAGGACTCAGAAAGCAGAAGGATCAGGCGCCATGCCAGAAGAAGCATGTGTACCTCAACAAAAACAGAGGGCAGGGAAGAAGGGGGAAAGAAAGAGAGAGAGAGAGAGAGAGAGAGAGAGAGAGAGAGAGAAGGAGAGTTGTAATCGTGTAATGTTAACTGAAGAAATAGCAGGGACTCCGGAATGGCTGGCTGTTCCTTTCAGGGCTTCAAAGTCGTCCCCAGTTTCTTTGTAGCCTCTTTGTTCTCACAGTCCCATTCAGTTTGAAAGGGCAGTCTGATCCGGGAAGAACCTCAGTAGAACCAAACACATTCTCCTTCATGATTATGTCCTCCTGAGAAACTGATAAAGCCTTTCAATTTCTTTTGTATTTGCATCTGGTGTTGGTATTTAATTATTTGCTTTCACTCCGTTGCTGTTCGATTCATCACGTACAACAAGCTTGAAAAATTATTTTTTCAACGTGTCGTCATTTCATTCATTATTTTTCTAAGCTGCTGATGCCCAGTTAAGAGATATAGCTCAGCCGACTCTGAGTGAAGGCAGGGCACCCCCTGAACAGCTCGCCAGACCATTTCAGGACAATACATATACACACACAACCATTCAAACTTATGCTCACATCTAAGGGTGACTTAGAACAGCCGATTAGAACAGCCAATTAGAACAGCCAATTACCCTACTGTGCATGTTTTTGGACTGTGGGAGGACACCAGAGAACCAGGAGGAAACCAACCACAGAAATAAGATAAGATAAGATACAGATAAGATACAGCTTTATTAATCTCACAATGGAGAAATTCACTGTTACAGGCTCTTGAGGTACCATCAGTAGGGGGTGCAAAAATAGATACAAATACAAACATACACACATACATATATATTATATAAGTAAATAAATAAGTAGATACATAAATAGTATAAATTAATAAACAATAAAAGAAAAGAATGGAGCAACTTTATAGACTGGCCTATATAAATAAATAATATAAATAAATAATATATAAATATAAATAACATGCAAACTCCCCAAATTAATGGCCCAATGCTGGGAATCAAACCCAGGACCTTCTTGCTGTGAGGCAGATGTGCTAACCAGTGTTGCGACAACAAAATGTCAATTTTTTGGGTGGGTTGGGGGAATTTTCTGTACTTGTGGTAAACTCCTTTGCCCTGAACAAGTCAAGTTCCAGCTTCATCTCAATCTGGTGCAAATCCCTGACACTGGAGACTCCTTCCACAGGTTTGCTGAAATGTGTCTTTGACTCAGTGAATCATTTCCATCATGACTGAGTCGACTCAATAAGTTCAATGGTTCCTTTGCAAAACCCGAGGTTACATTTTTGCATGTGTTTTAAATGAATCGGATTCTTAAAATGTGTGCTGACCTTTCAGTGATACACAAGACAAACAGACAGAGCTCAGGCACATCGTACATGAAACCCAACATGAAATCATTTCTCATTGGTTTACTCCTGCTGCTACTCTGTGGAGAGACTGTAAGTCCAATCAGAGTTTTTTCGGTTATTTCCATGAAAATGGACTGGTACGAAGCTCAGAAATACTGCAGAGATACGAACCAGAACCTGGCAACGATCAGTAGCACTGAGGAGAAAAATAGACTCATGTGGCCTGGCTCACAAACCCCAGACGGCTGGATTGGGCTGAAGAGAACCAAACCGCTTTCAAATACCTGGCAATGGTCTGATGGACAGAATCCCACTTTCTTTCAATGGGCCGAGAACCAAGAACCAGCTGTAACATCAGAGGACTGTGTGATTCTAACTCACAACGGCTGGATCACCTCCGATTGTTCCGGAAGATGGCCTGTGTTCTGTTACAAAAACATGACTCTGATGAAGGAGAAGAAAACCTGGGAGGAGGCTCTGGAGCACTGCAGGAGCCGCAACACCACTTTGGTTTCTCTTACCTGGGAGCTCAAATTGGCTGATAAAGAAGCGGCTGAAGCTCCGACCGGGAGCGTGTGGATGGGTTTGCACTTGATTAACGGAAAGTGGCTGTGGCTGAGCGGGAAGGAAGCTAAAAACATGTTCTCGCCGTATGAATGCCCAGCCCCACCTTACCGTTGTGGAGCTCGTGACCCGACTAGAAGAGTCTGGGAGATCAGAGACTGCAACGAGAAGCTTAATTTCCTCTGCTACTGACGGAGCCACAGATCCGCTGAACGCCCCATTGCGATTTCATGGCTGCGTATTTACCTGGACTGAAGATTAATGCGCCATCGACGTCAAAAGCCATTTCCAGATTTACAGCTTAAGATCCGAGTGTAGATGTCGAGTGAGTTGTAGTTGTTTCATTGAATAATAACAAGGTGATCATTCTTTCAGAAAAAAATTTGATTTAAAAAAATGTAGATATTGTAGAGGTTCCAGAACAGTCTCTTTTACTCTTCACTGTTCATTCAAGAAATTTTCTTGTTTCTGATTGGTTTAAAGACAAATAATTCCTGATATTGCATCGCTGCCATAGGATAACTGAAGTGGCCATTAGATGCACTGAATGATTTTTGCATGGCTGTCCACTGGGTGTTAAGTTGGAAATTATCATTTTTAAGTTATCGATATTATTCTGAATGTCCTGCGGCCAGAGTCGGCTGAGATGGGCACCAGCCTTCCCGCAAGCCTAGTTAGGATGAATCTGTCCTGAAGATGAATGATGAATGATATCCTGAGCTTGAAAACGAGACCGAATTTTGTAACGCGTGTTGCTAGCTTTGGACAAACGAACCAAAATCTGCCAAAAATTTTCGATCTTTTAAGCAATTTGGAAGAAAATCTCATTTAAATCATTTCCGACTTCACACCCGCGTTACTGTGACGGATCCCATTATTATTATTATTGTACAATTATTCAGCTCAGACTCCGTGATCATCGCTGAAATTATAGCATTTTTACTTGATAGGTATATTTTATCTTTAGTGTAATGCACAGAAAATCTGACTGATGTTATTGGTTATTTTTACATTTAAAAGTCTGCTCGTACTCCCACGTGCTTCATTACAGCATCTTCAATTTTATTTGGAAACAAAGTGGTTTTACTTTGAAAACCATGAAAGCCACACCGTGTTGATTTCCTCACATTTCCCAGGAAAACGTGTTATCTTCTTAGGAATTTAAAATCAGTGACCCACACAAACTGCAGTTTTCTGCTATTGTGATTAAAGAATTATTCCGAGTTTGCGAGGTGGATATTGTCTATTATCTCGTGATAGCAAACCAATCAGATCGTGCCGTTCCTGTGTGGAGTGATTAAAAACATTAATCTGTAAAATGTCCACTTCTTTGTCAGAAACTGAACGTGTAGAAATAGTCTATTTGTTTTTATTGATGGTGCTAAAGGATTAGCGACGCTATTATGTTGAACACAGATGGTGGAAGCACTGAAACGTTCAGAACCGATTATTCACCGTCCACACCCTTCGCTTCTATCTCTCTTCTTTACCTATTCTGTACGATATGTTGTAATGTTCTCATTAAATATAATAAACCTGAATAGAGCACAATATGTTCATGTTTAAACTCCACTGTGCCTGAAGACAATTCCTGGATTGCTTGTCCCTTCCCTGATGTTTCTTTCACTTTGGTTTATTCAAGTTTGAAACACACACACACACATTTTCCTTTTGTCACGGTGAGATCATTTGCCTGAAACATTTAAATACCTTCAGTAAAAACATTTCACATTTGAATACTGAAACTTGAAGAACGAAGGGAAATTTTGTTGATTTGATGTTACAAACACATAGAAGCGTCATAAATATACAGAGAACAGCTGGAGTAATAACAATCCAGCACATCAACACTGAACCGAAAACACCACGAGGGACAAAGACACAGCATTACTGTATTAAATAGGAATTGGGAAAGAAATATTCTCATCACGAATAAATGAGGAGCTGCAGAGCTGTAGTGTGTTTCGGCCCCACAATGGCCCGGCGAGCCGTCCAGGGTATGCTCTGCTGTCGCTCAGAGTCGGCCGAGATGGGCGCCAATCTCCCCGTGACCCTAATTAGGATTAAACGGTTCAGAAAATGAGTGAATGAATATTATTATTATTAATAATAAAGCACTAGTGAGATGAATAATAAAACGAATTGCTGCAGAGAAAAACACAGATAAAGAAGACAGGCAGCAATGGAGAGGAAGAGGAGTAAAGACGGCAATGAAGATGAGCAACGTAAATGTATTATTAGTGCTGAAAGGGAAAGATAATGAAAGATTAGGTGGAACAACGGTGGAAAAGAGGATGTGATGTCACAGAGATGCTGAGATTATGTCATAGCGAGAATTCACAGAGCGTTTGAAAATGGAAGAATAATAATTGTTCATTTTTTGGAACCGCTAATTCTAATTAGGGTCATGAAGAGGCTGGTGCCCATCCCAGCCGACTCAGAGTGAGGGCAGAATACACCCCGGACGGCTCGCCAGGCCACCGTGGGGCAGAAACACACCGACGGCTATGCAGCTCCTCTCGATGAAAGTCAGCGACGGTTCTTTTACATGAACTGCACACAATAGACACTGAGAGACACGGTGGCCTCTGATAACCCAGTTAGTGCACTGGGGAGGGGGGGGGGGGGGGGGGGGGGTGACAGCCTGTTGAGAGTGGGGCTTGAACCCCCGACCTTGAGATCAGAGATCCAGCACCTTTACCACCAGGCCACCGCTGCCCCAGAATAATAATAATAATAATAATAATCAAGGAAAAAACAATCAGGATTCCAAGCCTACGATTGGACCTTTAATAATAAACTCCAGCTTTACCAGACTCGTGATTGTTGTTTTTTAATAATTCATGTACGTTAAAGGCCCCACCCACTGAGAAACGCCTTCATACCTCACATGACCACTTTATACAAACCTTACCGCAATTATGAGTAAGGACTCGTCAATTCTTTTCCGTTTGAACTTCCTGTGACGTTGGAAACATCGATCTGAGATTTCACGTTGTTCGAGACTCACTGCTGAATCGCTGCAGATCTTTCATTCCATGAATCTCCTTTTCTTCTTCAACATTCCAAAGGAATTGCATCACATTGAAATCCAGCCCCGACTGCTGAGCACCCAGCTCACGGTTTTGTTGGTGAACGACGCCAGAGACAGCTTTTACTCGGTGACCGTGTTATTGTACAGGAAGTAGCTGTTGAGACGTAACCATGAAGGGCTGCATGAGCCCAGAAACCACGAGCAGGTGACAGTCACTCAAGCCACCGTTGATTGACATTAACAGAGTCGCAGCGTTCCAAGAAAACATTCCCCGCAGCATCACAAAAGCCCAGCAGCCTGAACCGATGGAAGGTTTATTAGATAATTAAATAAAAAGAGCAAGTGTTCAGCTGTTCCTAATAAAGTGTCACACATGCCCTGACATCCTCATGCAGAACCGACACGGTGACGTTATTTTCACCGCGTTCCTACAAACCGTCAATCTGAGGAGCGGAATCAGGAAGGCGGTGCACATGAAATAATGTGAATGAACTGGAACGTGGATAAATTCACGTATTAATGGTTCTGGAACATTCCCAGCTCTGGAATAAACATCATTAGAAATTCTTCTTGAAGGAAAAGTTATTTATTAAATTATTTTTTAATTTGATCAAAGCACTTTATTAACAGTGGAGGACAAGCAGACACGCATGCAACCTGCGGGAACACCTCCACCTTATGGAACTCAGTGGCAAGGACAAAACCAATACTACACACACACACACACACACACACACACACACACACACACACTGCCATGCATCCCATCTGCACTGTACTGAAGTGTTTAGTGGAACCGAGCGTGTGGGTGCTGCTCCTTTAACAATCTAAGAAATTTGCAGCCATGAGCAGTTCCAGGGCGATTTCTGGGGCGATGGGAAACTCGGGGATTTCTGTGGAGCTGTTGGTGTATCGGACTTTGTACGTGAAATACATGCAGACTTTGGAGAGGACGTGAGACGGAATCTCCCGGAAATTTACTTCATTCGTTTCATTTTCAGCAAACTGGCCTGTTGGGGAGAAAAAATTCTGAGTCGGCAAAAAAAACGTAGATATAAACTTGACATATGTGCATGAGATTCCGTTTCTATATCCGCCGGGGCTTATTAAAGCAGAAATGTAGTTTAACAAAAGGCATCAAATAAAATATACATAAAAATAATACAATTTAATATTGAAAGTTAAGAAAGGAATTAAGAGAAAAGACATGTTATAAAACAATTTAGAAATTAAATTATTCTTGTTTTGGAATTTTAAATTAGTCCTGAATATATGTATCATTAAGTTATTAAAATAAACAATATAAAAGTTTAACAGTTATACATAATAGATTACAAATATTTTTCAGCTACAAGCAAATTTCTGGATTGACAAAAAAACAAAATTAATATTTGAGTTTCCATTTTAAATGTTTTATGTTTAAAAATAAGGTCAGAAATGTAATTGTGTAACACGGATATAAAATAAACAATAAAACATTTTCTCAAAGATAAACATTACAAATGTGGTTTAATGTGCCTGCCATTAATTAATTCTTTCTATTCTAGAATAATCTATGAATTCTCAATAAACCAGAGAAACATTTTTAAATATTCAGTACCTGAAGAGATGCAGCTCACCATCAAAAACACAACAACTAAAATCATGTTTCAAATATTTTCATTCATAGATTTATACATTACGCCGCAAATAAAATTACTACAAATACAATGGACATCAGATGTTTCAACTTTTAAAGCAAAAACTTTCCAAAGATTCTACAGACAAATCAAAAAATTGAATAAAGCGAGTCAACAAGTGAGAGCGCGCAAGTGAGCATGGGCGGATGCGGGAGAGAGCGCGCGAGGGCGGATGCGGGAGAGAGCGCGCGAGGGCGGATGCGGGAGAGAGCGCGCGAGGGCGGATGCGGGAGAGAGCGCGCGAGGGCGGATGCGGGAGAGAGCGCGCGAGGGCGGAAGCGGGAGAGAGCGCGCGAGGGCGGAAGCGGGAGAGAGCGCGCGAGGGCGGAAGCGGGAGAGAGCGCTTGGCGGATGCGGGAGAGCGCGCGAGCGGATGCGGAGAAAGCGCGAGGGCGGATGCTAGAGAAAGCGCGAGCGGATCTGAGAGAAAGCGCGATGCGAATCTGAGAGAGCGCGAGGCGGATCTGAGAGAAAGCGCGAGCGGATCTGAGAGAGCGCGCGAGGGCGAATGCGAGAGAAAGCCTTGAAGCGAATCTGAGAAAGCCGCGATGCGAGATCTGAGAAAGCGCGAGGGCGGATGCGGAGAAAGCGCCGAGTAGCATGGCGGATGCAGAGAAAGCCTTAGTAAACATGGCGAATCTGAGAGAAAGCCTTAGTGAGCATGGGCGAATCTGAGAGAGCGAGTAAACATGGGCGGATCTGAGAGAGCCGCGAGTGAGCATGGCGGATGAGAGAGCGCGCGAGTGAGCATGGCGGATGTAGAGAAAGCGCGCAGTAAACATGGCGGATGTAGAGAGCGCGCGTAAACATGGGCGGATGTAGAGAAGTGAGCATGGGCGGATGTAGTGAGCATGGCGGATGAAAGCGCAGTGAGCATGGGCGGATGTGGGAGAAAGCGCGAGTGAGCATGGGCGGATGTGGGAGAGAGCGCTTAGTGAGCATGGGCGGATGTGAGAGAAAGCGAGTGAGCATGGCGGATGTGGAGAAAGCGCGAGTGAGCATGGGCGGATGTGGGAGAGAGCGCGCGAGTGAGCATGGGCGGATGTGGGAGAGAGCGCGCGAGTGAGCATGGGCGGATGTGGGAGAGAGCGCGCGAGTGAGCATGGGCGGATGTGGGAGAGAGCGCGCGAGTGAGCATGGGCGGATGTGGGAGAGAGCGCGAGTGAGCATGGGCGGATGTGGGAGAGAGCGCGAGTGAGCATGGGCGGATGTGGGAGAGAGCGCGCGAGTGAGCATGGGCGGATGTGGGAGAGAGCGCGCGAGTGAGCATGGGCGGATGTGGGAGAGAGCGCGCGAGTGAGCATGGGCGGATGTGGGAGAGAGCGCGCGAGTGAGCATGGGCGGATGTGGGAGAGCGCGAGTGAGCATGGCGGATGTGGGAGAGAGCGCGAGTGAGCATGGGCGGATGTGGGAGAGAGCGCGCGAGTGAGCATGGGCGGATGTGGGAGAGAGCGCGCGAGTGAGCATGGGCGGATGTGGGAGAGAGCGCGCGAGTGAGCATGGGCGGATGTGGGAGAGAGCGCGGGAGTGAGCATGGGCGGAGGTGGGAGAGAGCGCCCAGTGAGCATGGGCGGATGTGGAGAAAGCGCGAGTGAGCATGGGCGGATGTGGGAGAGAGCGCGAGTGAGCATGGGCGGATGCGGGAGAGAGCGCGCGAGGGCGGATGCGGGAGAGAGCGCGCGAGTGAGCATGGGCGGATGTGGGAGAGAGCGCGCGAGTGAGCATGGGCGGATGTGGGAGAGAGCGCGCGAGTGAGCATGGGCGGATGTGGGAGAGAGCGCGCGAGTGAGCATGGGCGGATGTGGGAGAGAGCGCGAGTGAGCATGGGCGGATGTGGGAGAGAGCGCGCGAGTGAGCATGGGCGGATGTGGGAGAGAGCGCGCGAGTGAGCATGGGCGGATGTGGGAGAGAGCGCGCGAGTGAGCATGGGCGGATGTGGGAGAGAGCGCGCGAGTGAGCATGGGCGGATGTGGGAGAGTGTACGCGAGTGTGTGAGAGTGACTGTGTGCACTGACCAGGGCCGCTCAGCATAGCTTTGATGGTTCCTGATGTAAGTGCGTGTTCTCTCTTCACAATGAACTCGTGCCCGTCAGAAGAGATCAGTTTCACGTACATGGCATCTGGACCTTCACAGCCACCGTACGTCTTCTCTTCACAGTCTGAAAAACACGCTCAACCATTTTACACAACACGTCACTGTTACACAATCAACTACTTCATTTCCTCCAAAACACACAGTTGTGTTAACGTAACAGCAACAACAAACAGAAAAGTGCAAACTCTGCCATCCTGAGAAGGTCTCACGTTCCATTACACCTTCACCTCAGACTGGTGGAAAGCACCGACACTAGAGACTCCTTCCTTGCATCTCTTTCAAAAACGATTTGGGAAGTGTGATCTGAGGATAAGGTGGCACGGTGGCGTAGTGATTCGCACGTCTGCCTCACAGCAAGAGGGTCCTGGGTTCAATTCCCAGATTGAATGTTTCTGTGTGCAGTTGCATGTTCTTCTTGTGCTTGCGTGGGTTTCCTCCGGGTTCTTGGTTTCCACCCACAGTCCAAAAACATGCACAGTAGGTCTTAGGTATAATCTTTAAAACTCTTGGATCAGAACATCACTCTTAACAGTTATACAAGTACAGCAGCGAACGAATCCAAATGATTGACTATTAAGACATCTGCTCCAAATCGCCCACTGAGGAGAGTGCGAGCATGAAAGGTTGTGTGACTCTTGGATCTGTGATGGCCTGGTGACCTGTCCAGGATATATTCTGCCCTCACTCGGAGTCGGCTGAGATGGGCACCAGCCTCCCTGCAACCCTAATTAGGAGTTAGCGGTTCACAAAATGAATGTATGACCTGAGGAGCTGTTGGTTTCTGCGTTAAATGCATCTGAAATCTTATAAATCGCTCAGCCATGCACCGTGAACAGCTCAAATCAACAAAGGAACAAAAAAGAAACCTGCCAACGGGCCACGACTACAGAAACAACACGCCCACTGTATTCCAGCCCTGTACACCCTACGCTCTCATTAGTTCCTTTTTGCGGCAGTTTAAGTGAAAACATCCAGTGATCTCTTACCCATGTTCTGTTCTGTTCTGTTCCGTTCAGCACTTCTTCTTCTTCTTCTTCTTCTTCTTCTTCTTCTTCAAAACAGACATGAGAAATCATCAGCAAAAGGATCAAAACAAATTTTTTTTTCAAAAACACAAAAAAGATAAGATTTCCTGTCGGCTTTTTCCCGTTCTCAGGGGTCGCCACAGCGAATGATTGGCACGTTTGATTTGGTTCATAGGTTTTTAGGTCGATGCCCTTCCTGACACAACCCTTTAGCGAGGGACAAACACGCTGACGGTGTTGCAGCCTACTCTTTTTACGAAAGTCAATAATGGTTCTTTTACATCAACCTCTCACCATAAACAGTGAGAGACTTGGCCAGCCTTTGATCACCCAGTTAGTGCACTGGGGGGACAGTGCCAACCTTGTGGAGATTGGGACTCGAGCCCCCAACCTTAGGGTCAGCGATCCAGCGCCCTTTACCACTAGCCCACCATTGCCCTTTTTTAAAAAACACAAAAAGTATGCTGTAATTACTTAATTAAAATTACTATTACTATGATTATTAAGTTGTCTAAATAATAATGATACTTTGACATCTTTCACTCGTACTTTATTTTAATTGACAGTAAAACAGGTTTAGTATCCTGTAACACCAAGAAAGGCTTTTTTGATTCTTTTGATAAATTTTAAACAATGACCAAATATCAAGGACAATTTTATCCATTTTCAATCTTAATTCTGTTTCTGATCCTTAAAAATTCTGCTATCACAATAAAAATAACATTTTTTAATTAATTACTCACCCCCTCAGACCTTCCTCCTCTATTCACCTGTCTGTCCCTCCGCCCGTCTCACTAGCTTGAGGAGCACAGCATTCAGATACTCTGCGCCCGGGCTTTGGGACTCATTTATCACCTAATACCAGGAACACCACATCTTTCCCCACTTTAAATCTCAAAACCCACCCGTTTCAAATAGCTTATTCCACCTGCTTTAAATAGCCGGAAATATTATTTTTATATATCTTACCTAGTTTGGTATAATTTCTGTGATAGCCTTGTTTGTCTGTACAGTAACCTTGAGAGTCAAAAAACATAAAAGTATTATTATTATTAACTGATTTGTGCCTGAAGAGTTTTCCTGTTCTTTAAATCCCTTTCCAGAATTCATTACAATCCAAACCACTTCATCATCAACTCAATCATGTAAAGAACTCTATCCCTTTATTTCCATGCCTCAAATTTTTTCTTCTTCCAACTTCAACTTGTTGAAGACTCTGACAGTTTTGGGGTTGTGTGCAAGGTGCAGGTCTATTTACAGTAGGCCCCTGACACAACCCTTTAGAGGGCCAAACACGCTGACCGCTTTGCAGCTCCTCTTTACGAAAGTCAGCAATGGTTCTTTTACATCAACCTCTCACCATAGACAATGAAAGACATGACCCGCCTTTGATAACCCAGTTAGTGCACTGGGGGAACAGTGACAACCTTGTGGAGAGTGGGACTCGAACCCCCAACCTTAGGATCAGCAATCCAGCGCTCTATACCACTAAACCACCACTTTTGTTATTCATATTACTTTTATTTCTTTATTCTCTTCTTTTTATAGGCAAACTTCATAGAAGTAGTAGTAATTGTCTGTCTTCCTTTCGGCTTTTCCCCCTTTTACTCGGGAGTCGCCACAGTGAATCATCTGATTTGCACGTTTGATTTGGCAGAGGTTTTTACGTCGGATACCCTTCCTGTCACAACCCTTTTAGCAAGGGACAGAAACACGCTGACGACTTTGCAGCTACTCTTGTTGAAAGTCAGCAATGGTTCTTTTACATCTTTTACACCATAGACAGTGAGAGACATGGCCCGCCATTGATAACCCAGTTAGCCGCACTGGGGGGGGTAGTAGTAATAATAATAATCATATTTACTGCTCAGACTCTGTGATCAAGATCAAGACTCTGTGCATTTTCTTTATTCTTCCACTGCCCACTATCTATTTTGTTTCTTTCCAGTCTCTCGCTGTCTTTTTAAAATCCTCTATCTTTTCCAACTCTTCGCTCATCTTGTGGATTCCTTTCAGGAACTACAACCATCAGTTGACATGAAAAGAAAAAAGACAAAAACACAGCTAGCTTTCACAGTTAGCTTTTAGCTTTTCGTCACGACAGCTGACTCACGTTACTCAGATAACTCCCTTAAAATAAACATTGGTTTATATTCTCATCATATATTACACAGCTTTTATATTTTAAAAAATAAAACGATAAAATGTCTACTCACCTGGAGGGATCACCGACTCGCGTTCTTTTTCAGAAAAAGAAAACACTAATTTAACAGCAGCCTCCCACAACCGGAAGCGTCAGCTGTCCTCTTCTTCTTCTTCTGCTGCTTTAGTAAATTTTACTTCCGGTTATTACTCGATAAATTAAAATATTTCATATTTTTGTTTTTTATAACTTTTTTTTTTTTAAAAACAACCAATATTGATTTTAAGATGTACTTATAATTGACATATTTTTAAATATTCTTATGTCACACTATGATAGCGATAGACGTCCTCTGTTGAAGTACTTCCGGGTTATGCATGGCGGCACTGCTGTAATCCTATAGGTTGAATAACGTTAACGAATCATTAAACATGTTCTGTTTCAATTCTTTACCGAGATTTAGAATTAATTTACAAAATCAGTGGCTATTAAGACACACCCGTCGAAGCGGTGTTTCTTTCCTGAGAAGTTCTCAGGCAACACACATGTCTTCTGTTCTGAACAACACCAACCATCATTTACTGAAGCTGGTCCAGAGGACATTCTTCACATCTCACTTGAGGAAGGTAAACATGGGAAACATGTCAATAAAAAGCATCATATTTCCTTTACTGTTGGAAATAAGACCACCATGAGGAGGCTTCGTATTTTTATTATTAATAATAATAATAACAATAATATTAGTAAGAATAACATTTTAAGGGAAAACGTCAATCCCAAATGTTGATTGTGTAATGAATTTAGTGAGACTGTTCAACACCTTGTCACTGCTTTGGCACAAACTTATTACTTGAAAAGACATGATAGCATGGCGCGCTCATTTTACTACCATCTTCGTTATGCTTGTGGTTTTGACTCCGAGTTCCACCCCAAGGTACGACCCTGATAATGTCCAGGGAGTCATGGAAAATGATGATTTGAAGCTTCTATGGAATCGGCCCATTTACAGCCTGAGGAAGATTGAAGCCAATAAGCCTGATCTTGTTCTGTTTGACAAAACCAATGAAATTATTAATATTATTGAATTATGTCCCTTTTGACAGCAATGTGATTGGCAAGATTCAGGAAAGACATGCAAAATATGAAGACCTCGCCTATGAAATGTCGTGCTTGTATCCAAATTACAGTCGCTCGACTCCCCATTATCCTCGGGGCCCTTGGTTTGATGCCTCCTGATCTACTGACACAGATCAAGAGTGCCCGGGTTTGCTACCGGGAACACAGCTCTTCTGACAATCTGGACAGTCAGAAGGCTGCAGTGTTGGGGAGTCTCCATATTCTCCGGAAAGTTCTTGGTGGGTTCGACGAGGCAATGCTTCCTGGGAGAAGTCCCATTCGCTGTCTGGGCTGCATGTAGAGAGGGTGAGGGCCCTGAGCTGATGAGGAGCCTAACCAGCCTGATGTGCCAGGATCACTCGATCCCTCTCTGCTGTATATCCATTATTAACTATAATAATAATAATAATCTTCTTCTTTTCCTTTCGGCTGTTCCCGTCAGGGGTTGGCACAGCAAATGATCTGCTTCCATCTCACCCTATCCTCTGCATCTTCTACTCTTCCCTCCTCTGTCCATGTCCAAACCATCTCAATCTAGCCTCTCTGACTTTGTCTCCAAAACCTCTTACATGTGCTGTCCCTCTGATGTGCTCATTCCTGATCCACTCCATCCTCGTTACTCCCAAAGAGAACCTCAACATTTTCATTTCTGCTACCTCCAACTCTGCCTCCTGTTTTTTCCCCAGGGCCACTGTCTCTAAACCATACAACATCGCTGGCCTCATCACCGTCTTGTACACTTTTCCCTTCATTCTTGCCAATACTCTCCTATCACACCGGACACCTTTCTCCATCAATTCCAACCTGCCTGCACACGCTTCTTCACCTCTTTTCCACACTCTCCATTGCTCTGGATTGCTGAGCCGAAGTACTTAAAATCCTCCACCTTCTTTATCTCTGCCCTCTGTAACCTCACCGTTCCTCCTGGGTCCTTGTCGTTCACACACATGTTTTCTGTCTTACTGAGACTAACCTTCATTCCCCTCCTTTCCAGGGCATACCTCCACCTCTCTAGATTTTCCTCCACTTGTTCTCTGCTCTCACTACAGATCACGATGTCATCTGCAAACATCATAGTCCATGGAGATTCTTGTCTAAACTCGTCTGTCAGCCTGTCCATCACCATCGCAAACAAGAAGGGGCTCAGAGCTGATCCTTGATGCAGTCCCACCTCTACCTTGAATTCGTCAGTCACGCCGACAGCACACCTCACTACTGTGCTACATCTCTCATACATGTCCTGCACCACTCAGACATACTTCTCTGCCACTCCAGACTTCCTCATACAATACCACAGTTATTCTCTCGGCACCCTGTCATATGCTTTCTCCAGATCCACAAAGGCACAATGCAGCTCCTTCTGACCTTCTCTGTACTTCTCTGTTAACATCCTTAAAGCAAACACTGCATCTGTGGTGCTCTTTCTTAGCATGAAACCAAACTGTTGTTCACAAATGCTGACTTCTGCCCTTAGTCTAGCTTCCATTATTCTTTCCCATAACTTCATTGTATGACTCATCAACTTTATCTCTCTGTAATTGCCATAACTGTACATCTACCTTGTTCTTAAAAATGGGCACAAGCACACTTCTCCTCCATTCCTCCGGCATCTGCTCACTTTCTAAGACCTTGTTGAATATTCTTGTCAGAAAAATCTACTGCTACCTCTCCTAGACACTTCCATACCTCCACCGGTATGTCATCAGGACCGACTGCCTTTCCATTCTTCATCCTCTTCAATGGCCTCCTCACTTCACCCTTACTAATCTTTGCTACTTCCTGGTCCTCAACGGTCACCCCTTCTACTCTCTTTTTTCTCTCTCATTTTCCTCTTTCATCAGCTCTTCAATGTACTCTTTCCATCTTCCCAGCACACTTCTGTCATCAGTCAATACATTTCCCTCTCTGTCTTTAATCACTCTAACTTGCTGCACGTCCTTCCCTTCTCTATTTCTCTGCTGTGCCAACCTGTATAAATCATTTTCTCCCTCCTCCCTGTCCAACCTATCATACAAGTCATCATACGCCCTCTGTTTGGCCTTTGACACTGCTACCTTCGCCTTACGCTGTGTCTCCCTGTACTCCTGTTTACTCTCTTCGGTCCTCTCTGTGTCCCACTTCTTAGCTAACCTCTTCTTTTGTACACACTCCTGCACTTCCTCATTCCACCACCAAGTCTCCTTATCTACTTTCCTTCCAGAGGACACACCAAGTACTCTCCTACCGGTCTCCCTGATCACGTTGGCTGTGGTTGTCCAGTCATCTGGAAGCACTTCCTGACCACCCAAAGCCTGTTTCAACTCCTCCTTGAAGACAACACGACACTCTTCCTTTTTCAGCTTCCACCACTTTGTCTTCTGCTCTGTCCTTGTCTTCTTCATCTTCCTCACCATCAGCATCATCCTACACACCACCATCCTATGCTGTTTGGCAACACTCTCACCCACTACTACTTTGCAGTCACAGACTTCCTTCAAATTACATCGCCTACACAAGATGTAGTCTACCTGTGTGCTCCTACCTCCGCTTTTATAAGTCACCCTATGCTCCTGTCTCTTCCGGAAGAAAGTATTCACCACAGCCATTTCCATCCTTTTTGCAAAATCGATCAACATCTGTCCTTCTGTGTTCCTGTCCTGGATACCAAACCTGTCCATCACTTCCTCGTCCCCTCTGTTGCCTGCACCAACATGTCCATTGAAGTCTGCACCAATGACCACTCTTTCACCTCTGGGGGTACTCTGCATCACTTCATCTAACTCACTCCAGAATCTCTCCTTCTCTTCTAGCCTACATCCTGCCTGTGGGGCATAAGCACTAACAACATTGAACATCACACCTTCAATTTCTAACTTGAGACTCATCACTCTGTCTGACACTCTTTTCACTTCTAGAACATTCCTGCCAAACTCCTCCTTCAAGATGACTCCTACTCCATTTCTCTTCCCATTCACACCATGATAAAACAGTTTAAACCCTGCTCCTAAGCTTCTAGCCTTGCTACCTTTCCACCTGGTCTCCTGAACACACAGTATGTCCATCTTCCTCCTCTGCATCATGTCAGCCGGCTCTCTACCTTTTCCTGTCATAGTTCCAACATTCAAAGTCCCTACTCTCAGTCCGAGACTCACGCATTTCCTCTTCTCTCTCTGCCTACGGACACGCCTCCCACCTCTCCTTCTTTGACGTCTTCGACCAACAGTAGTCCAATTTCCACCAGCACCCTGTTGGTTAACAGCACTGACGGTGGTCGTTGTTAACCCGGGCCTCGATCGATCCGGTATGAATTTTGTTTTGATCATTTGCATGAGAAATGTGGCAGAGGTTTTACGCCGGATGCCCTTCCTGTCGCAACCCTCTGCATTTATCCGGGCTTGGGACCGGCATAAGGGGGAGAGACACTGGTTAGTGTCCCCCCCCCCCGCCTCATGGCTGCATTAATAATAATAATAATAATAATAATGTTAATTTCCCGTTGATTCAAACATCAGAACTATTCAGTGTGGATCAAACCTGTGTTCTGGAGTTTTTTTTAAATTATGGTTCTGTCTTTACTCTTCAGATTCAACCCTGCATTGATGGTCGATGTTATTCCTCACAGCCGAGCAGACCTGCAGATGGAGTTCTGATCTACACGGGCAGTCTGGGCAAAGCTGTGCTCGGTAATCCATTTAAGTTCACTGCTCAAAAGTTTTTCTTTCAAAAAAATAGACACAACTCAAGGCAACTAGATTTATGATTGCAATGTCTGCTTTAACAACTTGAAAAACTGGAGGAAATAAACAATTTATTTCGTTATTTATTTTCCATTTAAATGTAATTTATCTTCCTACAATGGTTGTAATTGGCTGAAATAGCTTATCAATTATGTCTTATTGTCAAATATCTTATTATCAATCAATTATGGGCAGTTGTGGCCTGGTGGTAAAGGGCACTGAATCGCTGATCCTAAGGTTGGGGGTTCGAGTCCCACTCTCCACAAGGTTGTCACTGCCCCCCCTTCCAAGTGCACTAACTGGGTTATCAAAGGCGGGCCATGTCTCTCACTGTCTATGGTGAGAGGTTGATGTAAAAGAACCATTGCTGACTTTCGTAAAGAGGAGCTGCAGAGCCGTCAGCGTGTTTCTGTCCCTCGCTAAAGGGTTGTGACAGGAAGGGCATCAACCTAAAAACCTATGCCAAGTCAAACATGCCAATCAGATGACTCACTGTGGCGACCCCTGATAAAGGGAAAAAGCCGAAAGGAAAAGAAGGAGTCTTATAATCAATCATGATTGGTCAGGGTAATGATGACCATGTCGTATCACATTCCGATATGTTTGTGTTCGATTTGCAGGTGTCAAGTTTTTCTCGTACTCCAGCAGCATATTTAGTTTGTGTGTGATGCCCGTCATCCTCATGAAGACTGGCATTGGATTGAGCAGCTTCGCGTTGAAGGCGGCTTTCTGCGGTTTTATCGGCTTTTTCACGTTCCTGACTCCGGTCCTCCTCCACCTGATCACCAAAGGCTACGTGGTACGCTTGTATCACAACAAAGACACGGACATGTACACGGCTGTCACGTACAGTGCACTGCTGGTGGAGAAGAAGACCGTGTTTCACCAGAGCGACGTGAAAGTCCCAGATGTGAGTCGCATGTTCACGAGTTTCTATGCCAAGAAACAGTCCATGCTCATAAACCCGATGCTTTTCGCCATCCCGCACGACTACAATCACCTCATGGGCTACGATCGGCCTTTCTGCTTTGACCCGGATGACGTGAATAAATCTGATTAACATTAGATTCTGTCTCTTCACTAATTTAAAGTTAATTGAAATAATTTGACCTGTACAGTAATTAAAATGTGACATAAATCATGATTTCAGATTTCTTTGGAGTACAGTGTATCTGTCTATCTGAAACGATACTCTTCTTCTTTTCCTTTCGGCTGTTCCCTTTCAGGGGTCACCACAGCGAATCATCTGCCTCCATCTTCATTCAAGTCATATTAATGATTCGCATACTCGATTTGGTTCATAGGGTTTTAGGACGGATGCCCTTCCTGACACAACCCTTTAGCGAGGGACAGAAACACGCGGACGGCTTTGCAGCTCCTCTTCACGAAAGTCAGCAATGGTTCTATTCTATTCATACTATATAAGATATTAGGGCAGGGGTGTCAAAACGTTTTTTTACTGAGAGCCACATACATAAAAATATGGGTGGGGCTGGGCCACTTACTAGAAATTAGGTACATACAGTCTTAACTTCAGTGTATTAAAGTTAGAAAAATCAATTAAAATTGGTCAAATATGTTGTATTGTTGAATATAATTAGAGATAAAACTGCCTTCATCACAGCTTTCAATAAATGGATCTTTTGATTATTTATTCAGAAGAAGCTTTGGTCGCTCATTGTCAGAACAGCACTCTCAGATTTCTTCTTCATCAGAAGACTCCCAGAACAGAGAAAGAACAATAAAGGGGGAAATGGGGCGGGTCCATTTCAAGCTTGTTATTTGAGTTATTCGGCTCAGCAACACCCCTATTCACGTTCGATAGAAACGCTTATCAACATTAACAGACTGAACTGGACTTAATAACAGGCGTGCAGATCATTTCAGGAAATTATTCTGGTTTCAGCTGCGCTGGGGATGTCCATCGGGCCATCCAGCTGCGGTGCTGATCCGACACCACTCGGGCCAAAAATCCATAAAAACGTCACTTGATCAAGGAGCGAATCTGCATCAGACGAGATCAGCTGACTTTGCGTGTGCACTCTGTGTGTTAACAAGAAAAACGCATAAGAAAGTGGTGCGCAAAAGCAGGGTCGGGCCTGAACTGATGAGTATTATTGATATTCGTTGTATGTGGACCTGCACATGCATGTTTATTAACACACGGGTGCTGCAGAATATATTTTTACTTGCCTAAAGTGGGAGCAAGAAATATTCATTCTCCCACCGGGGCTGAAATTTTCTGCTCTCACTTTCTAGCTTTCACTTCTTTGGTTCTGCCATGTTTAGAAATTCTTCTGTGATTGTCCTTTTTTGAGGAGCAACTGCTTCTATCAACAGTAGCCCCCCCCCCCACCCCGGTGTTAAAACTAAGAGGTGCAATGCACTCAGGTAAAAGTTGAAGTGTGGCCATATTCTATTCTACAGTACTGTATTCATAAAATTTCTTACGGGTCAACTAAAAATGGACCGCGGGCCGTCGTTTGGATACCCCCGCATTAGGGGGATGTTCGCTTGGAAGATGATAATTTGATGATGATGGTGTGGGCCCGAATGAGCTTTAAACCTGGAAAGTCTAGGTCGATGGTGCTGAGGAAAGGAAAGGTAGAGGACAAGTTCCGTTTCAACATCGCAGGCATAACCATCCCAACAATCTCAGAGAGGCCAGTCAAGAGTCTGGGCAAGTTTTTGACAGCTCTCTCAAAGATGCAGCATCCATCTAGACGGTGTGTGGTGAGTTGGAGGGCTGGCTAAAGTCCGTGGACAAGTCCGGTCTACCTGGAAAATTCAAGGCATGGGTTTATCAGCACGGTATCCTCCCCAGGATCCTGTGGCCGCTCCTTATCTATGCTGTCCCACTATCCACAGTAGAGATCTTGGAGAGGAAAATCAGTAGCCACTTTCGGAGATGGCTGGGGTTACCAAAGAGCCTAAGTAGCATTGCACTCTATGGGTGCAATAACAAATTGCAGCTGCCCTTTAAATCCTTGGAGGAGGAGTTCAAGTTTCCAGAGCTAGGAAGTGGTGCTGTACAGGGACTCCAGTGATCCAAAGGTGGCTAATGCTGGAATCCAAGTGAGGACAGGCAGGAAGTGGAAGGTGGAAGAGGCTGTTCAAATGGTGGAAGCTAGGCTGTGCCACAAGGGTCTGGTGGGAGTGGTCTCGAGGGGCCGAGCTGGCTTAGGTTCCTTCTCAACTCCACAAATGAACATCAGGGGGAAGGAGAGAAGGCGCCTGGTCCAAGAGGAAGTGAGAGCTGCTGTGGAGGAAACAAGATCCTGCAAGGCGGTGGGCATAAGACAACAGGGAGCCTGGACAAGATGGGAAAATGCGCTTGAGAGGAAAGTAACCTGGACTGAGATCTGGAAAGCTGAGTCTCACCGCATCAGATTTCTCATCCAGGCAGTGTACGATGTGCTGCCTAGTCCATCGAACCTGCACACTTGGGGCTTAGTGGAGTCGCCAGCTTGCTCATTGTGTTCCAAGAGAGGCACCTTAGAACATGTCCTAAGCTGTTGCACTACAGCATTGGAAGAAGGGCGCTACCGGTGGAGGCACGACCAAGTCCTGAAGACCATCGCCGAGGCTTGGAACCCGAAACGGGATTGGCTTGGGCAAAACAATTCCACCCCCCTAGGAACATCATTGCCTTTGTGAGGGCTGGGGAGCAGGCTGCCCCAGCTAACAGACCACCAGCAGGCATTCTGACCTCTGCAAGAGACTGGCAGCTGTTAGTGGATCTTGAACATCAGTTGAAGTTCCCTAGCCATATTGCGGTCACCACCCTCCATCCTGACATTGTCCTTGTGTCAGAGGCCACCAAGCAAGTGACGCTGCTGGAGTTGACTGTCCCGTGGGAAGACCGCCTGGAAGAAGCCTTTGAGAGGAAGCTTTCCAAGTATACGGGACGGGTGAAAGACTGTCAGCAATCAGGATGGAGGGTGAAGTGCCTTCCAGTAGAGGTTGGCTGCAGAGGCTTTGCGGCCCGGTCCTTCGCCAAAGCTCTGGGTTGTCTGGGCACCGTCGGGCAACAGAGGAGAAGAGCGATCCGCAATACCACCGAGGCGGCAGAGAGGGCCTCAAGATGGCTGTGGCTCAAGAGAGGAGAACCATGGAGTCGTGGTAGCCAGTGTGCCAACTGGACACAAGCCGGGATCTGATCAGTCCCAGCTGGGTCACCTGAATGAGGGTGTATGATGTTGAAAGACCCGAAACACCCAATGATTCCAGGAACATCACTGATGATGTGTCCAGTCGCATGAGTAGATGTATTTACATAGCATATCTGCTACACGAAATGAAAGTGGGAACAGCCGGGAATTTTTTTTTCCATTTCGAAACTTCTCAAAATCATTTTTGCTGAAGGAAATAATTTTAATACAATTAGAAAAAGACTTGATTAACAGACAGTTAATATGGACTCAGACTCCCGTCAGGTTGGCCTCTTCTTGTCCTTCCAGCTGTTTTCTTTTTCTCAGGGATCACCACAGTAAATCATCACACGTTTGATTTGGCATAGGTTTTTAGGTCGGATTCCCTTCCTGACACAAACCCTTTCGCAAGGGACAGAAACACGCTGACGGCTTTGCAAAAAGTCAACACCGGGTTCTTTTACGTTAACTTCTCACCATGGACACTGAGAG
Source organism: Plotosus lineatus (assembly GCA_024760905.1). NCBI lineage: Eukaryota > Metazoa > Chordata > Actinopteri > Siluriformes > Plotosidae > Plotosus > Plotosus lineatus. Next base: position 45,916,098 of record CM045743.1, on the reverse strand, counting down.
ACATGGCCAGCCTTTGATAACCCAGTTAGTGCACTGGGGGGACAGTGACGACCAAAAAAGGCAGCGATGTCGATGTTGTAATGTTCGAATTCTTTTGCAATAAGTGCGGTACGTCTTTCAGGTCTTCTATCGTTCTCGAGCATTGTACGTATGTTAAAGTCATTTTCTTATACTTCCTACCACTGTAGTGAAGACCTGCTGGTCGCGGTAAACCAGTCAGGTTATTCCAAGCAAGCTTTGTATACCCCACCTTTTCTAGAGCCTCCGCAGTTTAGGGCAGGCTGTGCTTTCCCTAAATAGGACAGCCTGGACGTTCACACTGCTGCCTCAGCTCACTGTCACCCAGAGTTTAGCTGCGACCATCACATCTGAACCGCCTACGTGCAGGTATCATAGTGACACTTCCAGCTTCTCAGGCTCGCTGCCATCGCCATCTATCCATCGCCACAGGACTTCTCTCCACCTCCTCTCCTAGCAAAGCGCCTCGCACAGTAATTAAGACATCTGACTTGCCTGGTGATGCCAAGCATTGGCCAAACCTGGTTCCTCCACTTGCCATCTTACACTTTTAAAGATTTTACAAAGGTGCCATGATCTCATTGAGGGTGGAAAAAACCTCGTGTTTGCTTGGCGCCCCAGTCACGTTGGCATCAAAGCTAATGAAAAATCTGATAAACTAGCGAAGGAAGCTCTTAATCATCGTGTTTCTGAGAACAAGGTCCCCGATACTGACGTAAAGTGTCGTCTAAATAATTGAGTTTTTATTCAGTGGCAGAGCCAGTGGGATGAAGAGACTAACAAGAAACTTCATCTCATAAAGCCCAGTGTAAAAAGTTTATATTCTTACTCAAGTAGAACGAGTAGAAGAGAAGTAGTAGTGTTGGCCAGGACTCGTATTGGCCACACCTACATTACACACAGCTATTTATTGAACGGGGAGCCTGCGCCTGTGTGTGACACTTGTTCAGTCCCCCTGACAGTCAAGCACATTTTAATAGATTGCATAGATCTTGCTGAGACTCGGTACCTGCATTTTAACATTAACAACTTGTACGATCTTTTTACTAAATTTAATGCTTCAGTAATCCTGCAGTTTTTAAAAGATATTGAAATGTTTTATAAATTCTGAATTTGTGGTTGAGTTAGCATGAATTCTATCGCTAGAGTGCTGCAATTCCGCCGAAATAACAATAAACTTTTACTGTTGGTTGGAAATGTATAGGAACACCCTCAGCCAGACGCGTTTTTATTAATATTACCTTTTCATCTTTCGATTGGATTGGATTATATGTGAAAATTGATTGTTCGAAGAAAATGATTTGGTTTACATTAGCTTAATTTGCGATTTGAAATTGAACTCTTAGTCATTATACTTGACATAAAATAACCATGTTCGTCACAATATAACACACCCTATGTGTTGAAAGTGCCGTTAAACTTCATTCATTCATTCATTCATTCATTCCACTTGCCATCTGGTGATGCGCCATTGACCTAGAGCTTCCCGTGCCACAGAGCACCCAGGACGTCCTGCTGCCAGAACCCTTGGAAGTAGTTTAAAGACATACCATGGTCCGGTTTGAAATCAGAGTGCTTCTTCTCCTAGATGGGCAACCCTCCCGGGCTAATGAGCCCCATCTGCCCCAGTTTGAAATCAGAGTTTTCCTTCTTCTAGCAGTTCAGTAAATTAAACCTTTTCAGAAACCATCAGTTCATCTCCAGTTTTGCTCCTCGCTGGAGTCCCCAGTGAAGAACACCAATGAAAAACAATAGAATTGTTCGGAATGTACATGAAATAAAACTATAATAAACATATAAACTACTAGTATACTTTGAAGCTGTTGTCTCGTGTTAACAATATTGATGATGGGGTTTTATAAACTACAAATCGATATGAATAAAATCCTGTGAAAGTACTTTGGAGGTTCTTAATATTTCAAAGTAAAGTCCTGCTGTGTTCACTGCAAGCATGAAATAACCGAAAATATTACAAAAGTACAACTAAACCCTTCTTATCATAAAATATTAAAAAGTTCACCATCAATAAAAGTTTTAAAAACTTAAACGCATCACTAAACGTGTCTCAAAAGGAAATCTTTGTTGTAAACTGTAATTTTTCTTTCAAAGGTAAGTGTGTTTAATTTCTGACTCCAGGCTGCTGTAAATAAAGGAGGGAGCCGTGCAGATGTGTACAAACACATTTATTTTTACTGTGTTTGAATAATCCAGTCACTATAGTTCAAATTAATTGTACAATAAATATTCACTACTGTTGCACTGCCACAATGCTACAAACGGAGCTTCAGAAAAAAGAAAAGAATAAACATGAGCATGACAAAAACGGAGAGATTCACCACAGAAAATAACAAATAGCCTTCAGTCCGTCATGAAACACTTTACATTGTGCAGGTTAAATATCCATTCCAGGAACTTCTCATTCACACAGAAGGACTCGATCATTCTAAATTATAACACCTGGAACATCTGCAGTTCCTCCATAGATACAATGAATACAGGGGAGGGGGAGCGAGAGAAAGACAGAGAGAGAGAGAGAGAGAGAGAGACAGAGAGATAGAGAGTGAGAAAGTGTGCGAGAAAGAGAGAGAGGGACAGAGAGAGAAGGAGAGAAAGTGTGTGTGTGTGTGTGTGAGAGAGAGAGAGAGAGAGAGAGAGAAGGAGAGAAAGTGTGCGAGTGAGAGAGAGAGAGAGAGAGAGGGAGAGAAAGTGTGGGAGAGAGAGAGAGAGAGAGAAAGTGTGTGAGAAAGAGAGAGAGGGACAGAGAGAGTGAGAGAGAGAAGGAGAGAAAGTGTGTGTGTGAGAGAGAGAGAGAGAAAAGAGAGAGAGAGAGAGAAGGAGAGAAAGTGTGTGAGAGACAGAGAGAGAGAGAGAGAGAGAGAGAGAAAAGGAGAAAGTGTGAGACTAGAGAGAGAGAGAGAGACAGAGAGAGAAAAAGTGAGATAGAGAGAGAAGGAGAGAAAGTCTGCGAGAGAGAGAGAGACGGATAGAGAGAGAGAGAGAGAGAAAGAGAGACAGGGACAGAGAGAGAGAGAGAGAGAGAGAGAGAGAGACAGGGACAGAGAGAGAGAGAGAGAGAGAGACAGGGACAGAGAGAGAGAGAGAGAGAGAGTGAGAAAGTGTGCGAGAGAGAGAGAAAGAGAGACCGGGACAGAGAGAGAGAGAGAGAGAGAAAGTGTGCGAGAGAGAGAGAGAGAGAGAGAGAGACAGGGACAGAGAGAGAGAGTGAGAAAGTGTGCAAGAGAGAGCGAGAGAGAGAGGAAGTATTTAATATAAGGAACAAAACCAGCTCATTAGTACTTTTGAAAATATACAAAACCTGAGAACTGAAGTATATTTGCATATTTAATGCTATAAAAATTAGACTCTGTTCCCTGTACAGACTGATAAGTGAAAAGCCGAATCCTGTAACACCTTCTCATAAATATTTATGACAAGGCACACATAATTATTCATAAATAATCAATACAGAAATGATTTATCTCGCCCAAATGATCTTTAATTACAAACTGGTTCGGAGAGAGACGAGTCCACGATGGTTGTTGTTATAAACTAGCAGTGTGAGTGCAGATAAAATCAAGACTAATCCGAACGGGTCGATCATTCCGAGCTTTAGTTCTGGGGATTTTCGAGAAACGAATCTTCTAACGACAGTCTTTTAAGATCAATACAAAGTGCTGTTCTCATTTGTCCATCAGGAGGCGCTGCTGTGTGTGTTTTATAAAAGGCAAGACCGCTTATCGTGTGGAAGATACTTTGGTTGATATCTAACCTCCTGATATGCAAAGTCATCATTATTACTCACTAACTCACATGTCCGGATAATTTAGTATCTTATTATGAGGCGGTAAGGTGCTGTCGGGTTAAAACAGCTGGCCTGACAGCAAGGAGGTCCTGGGTACGACTTCCGGGCTCGGTGAGGAGGGCATTTCTGTGTGGAGTTTGAAAGTTCTCCCCTTCCGGTTTCCTCTGGGTCCTCCGGTACTTTCCGCCCACAGTCCAAAGACATGATCATTAGGCTGAATGGGTGTTCCGAATTATCACAAAAATACATGTAGATATGAGTGTGAATAATTGCGTGTGTTGCCCTCCGTGATGGTCTAGTGAGCTGTTCTGGGTGTACCCCGCCTTCACCCAGTGAGATAGGCAACAGCCTCCCTGCGACCCTAATACGATTTGGAGGTTCAGTACTATATGAGTGAGTGAGTATCTCATTGTGACTTGCTAACTCAACATTACGACTTAGCATCTCATAATTATGACTTATTTTTCTCGAGTGGTGGAACTGGGCTTCCATGTTTTGTCCACAGTGTTCAAAGAGTGCTGGACAGCTGCAGTAATGGTGCATGCATTGTTTCCACTGAATAAATTCGCTGAACAGATGAAGACTAGCATGCTAATGCAGGTAGCGGAATATTTTGTATATATCTTGCTTCTATTCTTTTTTGGTCTCGGACAGTATATTGTGCCTTATTTGATCGAGATGGTAGTTCGAGTGACTTTCAAAATACTGACATGTAAGCAGAGCGATCAGGAGGCGATCACCTCATGAAGGCATTTTTGAAAACCGTTTAATGCATCATCATGTCCAAGTCCTAGGAAGTAATTTGCATACACCTGCATTACTATAAGTATCAGTGAAGAGACTCCTAGTCGACCCAAGCGAGATAAAACTGGATGTTGAACGCCATGAGATTTATGCGATTACTTATTGGGTGGCGAGGTCGGCGTGGCGCGTGAGGCACGCGCAGTATTTCTGCTCAATCGTTCCGCACGTCTGTAGATCAGGAGGAGATCAGGAGTACAGCAGTACAGTTCTCAGACTCACTGATTCGAACTAAAAACTGAGACAAACATATTTAACTAAGACAGGATGATGTTCATGGTCGTCCTTCTCGGACCTCGGGTCATTACGGTATTGTGGTATCACCTCTGTGGAACTACAGCTCCATCAGCCATAAGTGTTGTGCATATCCTGTTGTGTAAAACTAACGAAAGTCGTCTTTGCGATATCAGAGCGTCTGTGTGCCTCGTCCAGTCCTGCTATGCCAGCGAGTCCATTTCCCCTCTTCCGCCTCTTCCGTATTAATGACTTTCATTAGTCATTAGAGATCCAAAGTGCCTGGTTAGCATCACATGCTGCTTTCACATGGTGATGAGACGTTGCCCTCCCCGGTTGGTTTGAGAATGTCTGGTGAGAGGAGGTGATTGACGACCTTCTGTCCACTTTCAATGCCGTCAGAAGAGTCGTCCGTGCCGGGGGAACAATTCAGAACTATGTTGGGCGAAGCTGGAGAAACCGTCGGCTTGTCAATGTGATTCTTTCCTGTTTGGCGCTCACTAGAGGGCGGAGTAAAAACAGGAGAACTCATGGCTCCTTCCATTTCAAAACCTCTTCCCGCAGTTTTGGGACTTTGCCGCGAATGCGGCGTTAGTGATGCCGTGCCATCGGTGACCATCAAGTGTAAGCTGGCGGTTGCAGGTGCGTCATCCAGAGACTGTGTGAAATTGACGTGAAGTCCTTTGCCATGTTTTTTGGGAGAACCCGTCATGCTTTCGCTGCTCATATCAAAGCTTTGGTTCTCCTCACCTTGAGACCGGGCACTGCCCTCCGGTTTGTACTGGACGAACTCATACAGGCCCTCTTTGATGATGGACGGCTGCTTCAACTTTTCCGATGCCTTTAAGGAGGTGATCTGGCTCAAATCTAATGGAGGAGGAGCACGAGGGTGTCTCGACTGCGTCATGCTGGGGATCAGAGCCGTTTTCTCCACTTCGCTGATGTCAGTTGAGCAGCTCGCAAAACTGTCGATGCTGGACACACTTCGGATCTCGGTAACACGACGATCGTTCGACGCAGTGTCTGACTGAACCACATTCATCTCCAGACTCTCCTCCCTGCCCATCCTGCCACTTTCTTTCGGAGCCGATTCACTGGAAGGCACTGCCATCTGGTAATACATTTGCTCCAGAGCTTTTGCGTTTAACCGTTGAGTATTCGCGCACGGCTTGATCACAGTCTCTGGAGACCTTAACTGCATCGTCTCCTGATATTTGGGGTCGTAGGATTTTGTGGCACTGCATGGGCTTTTCTGGTAGGCCCATCGACTTGGTGAAAGGTGGTTGTCTGAGGGCTTCTCTTCATTCTTCTCAATCACAACATCCACCAATTCCATCTGTCGTACAAACGAATCCTTCATGTTCATTGATACGATGCTGCCATTCCGCCTCGCCCTCTCCAAAGCTTCTCTACGTTTGATGGCTTTCTCCTGCCTCTTCTGCTCTTTATAGAACTCGGAGAAGTTGTTCACGATGATGGGGATTGGCAAGGCGATCACCAGAACTCCGGCGATACAGCAAAGCCCACCTACAATTTTACCCAGAAGGGTTTGCGGATAGATATCTCCGTAACCCACTGTTGTCATGGTAATTGTGGCCCACCAGAAAGAAGCTGGAATGCTGGTAAATTTGGTGGCGTCTTCGTCTTTCTCGGCAAAGAACACCAGACTGGAGAAGATCATGATTCCCATGGCGAGGAACAAGATCAGCAAACCCAGTTCGTTGTAACTCCTCCTGAGGGTGAATCCCAGGGACTGAAGTCCCGTGGAGTGTCTGGCCAGCTTTAGGATTCTGAGTATTCTCATGATCCGGAATATCTGCACCACCCTGCGAACGTTCTGGAACTGGAGGACACTCTTATTGGACTCTGTGAGAAATATGGTGATATAGTATGGAAGGATGGCCAGTAGATCAATGACATTCAGAGGACCTTTGAAAAACTTCCACTTGTTGGGTGAAGACAGGAACCGTAGGAGGTATTCCATGGTGAACCACGCGATGCACACAGCTTCTACGTGGGCGAGGTTCGGGTTGTCATTCGATTGTCCATACTCATCCTTAACCTGAAAATCAGGTAAGGTGTTCAGCGACAGGGCGATGGTTGACAGGATGATGAACAGGATGGATATTATTGCCAGAACCTGAAACGGAACAAAAGAAAAGTTAAAATAAGGAAAATGGTGTCAGAAAATTTACATATCAACCTTAAAAAAGGTCAATAACCAATTTAAAGTTTTCATCATTCATATACTGAACTACTTAATCCTACCACGGTCACATGGAGGCTTGAGCCTATCTCTACTCTTTCTGGGTGAAGGTGGGATACACCAGACCATCGAAGGAGTAACACACACACACACACACACACACACACACACACACACACACACACACACACACACACACACACACACACACACACACCCCTAGAGGCAACTTGTAACAGCCAATGTTGATGTATTTGGATGGTGGGAGGAAACATGTGCACCCAGAGGAAGCCCACACAAAAGTGGTGAGGTCATGTAAACTCCACACAGAAATGCCCTCACCAAGCCAAGGACCTTCCTGCTGTAAGTTCTTTTGTTTCTGTGGGTTCCGTCTTGGTTCTCTGGTTTCCTCCCACAGGCTTAAAACATGCACATTAGGCTTAATGGTTGTTCCATGTCTCCTCTAGGTGTGAGAGTGAACGGTTGTGTGTGTTGGTCTCGTGATGGACTGGTGAGCTGATAAAAGGTGTACCCCACCTTCTCGCAGACTCGGTTGAGATGATCCTAATCATCTCTCTGAAAGCATCTCCACTCTCCATTTCTTCAGGTTATTCCTTTACATTTAATAAATAATTTATGTCAAAAAGGATTTTTTTTAATAAATCTAAAAATGAAGTGGTATTATTTTATCTGGTGAAACTGAAACCCATCCGAAACGTGAACCCGACACCGGAGTTCCTGTATATTTATTTGAGTTACACGAGGTTCAGCACGTGCCACCTTATCTCCGCACAAACATCTCCGGTGCTAAACAGTGCCAAGCCCATATCGACCATCTGCTTTGTTAGTTTATGGAATGTATCTCTCTCGAGGTTTCTCCACTCTGCTCCAGCAGGTTAATCCGATAGTTCTGACTGAGATCCCATTTTTCGTATCACGTGTCTCGCCATTAAATCAATCACTGTGTCTGCGCTGTTACAGCGGAAGGAACCGTAGCACCACCATCTTATGTAAAGGTTCTTCTCTCCAGAACACTAATGTTGCTAACACCGAACGCGCGTATCGAGTGCTGCGCTCGCTGCTGCCTTCTGCTCCGAGAATTTAACAACTAATGTGTTTTCACCTGTCCATTTCACTCTCAGCTGCATCCTGAGATAAAAACAAGGCATCATAAGTACATATTAAATATTTAAACACCAGGGTTACATACCTCACGCCATTAAAACTTAATAAACCGTGCAGTTTTCATTTTCCTGTTATATGATGACACTGCGGGGTCAAAGTTGATGTTAAATAAGTGATCGATGGTACGCCATAATGGGGCAGCACAGCGGTGTAGCGGCTCGTGCGTCCAGTGCACGGCACAGAGGTTGTGGTTTTTGGGGTGCAGGCTCGGCGAGGAGCGTTTCTGTGTGGAGTTTGCATTTCCTCCGTCTTCTCGTGTGGGTTCCTCCAGGAACTCTTGTTTCCTCCAACAGTCCAGAAACATGCACAGGTGGCTGACTGGCAGTTCCAAATTGCCCATAGGTCTGAGTATGAGTGTGAATGTTTGTATCTGTTTTGGACCTGCGATGGCCTGGTGAGCTGTTCAGGGTGTATCACGCCCTCACTCGGAGTCGATCGCCCCGGGACCCTAATTACGATTATGCAGCTTCGAGAATAAATGACCGAATGAATCAAGGTTCATTTAAAGATCATATCTGCTTGTAGATAGAATCATCTCATCCGCTGAAGAAATACATTCCACACCTGTATCCGCCTGGTGCCACACTCACCAATAACAGCGCGGCATTTACTATCAGTGATGCGTCGTCACAGCTGTACAGTCAACCTTCTCTCGATTCTTCCAGTGCGGTTGGAAAGAGTGAGTAACCGCGTCTAACCTTTCGGGATCCTCACTATACATAGAACCTAAATCCTATTATTCCGGTTATCCTCAAACATCCGGCCGCGGAGGAAACACTGTACGAATGTTCGTCACAGCTCTGAATACACAAGGAGAACGGAAACACTCGCGGTTGTTCTGTTTCACCTTTCACACTTTACCATGGTACACATGATAGCGTTTCCGGTCCTGTGTTCGCGGAGTGACGGGACGTGGAAAAGGTTCATTTGAAAGGCTCGTTCACAGAGGACATGGTGTGAAATGTCACATGACATCTTTCCAAGCAATAAGACTGCCAGATCTTCAAGGAGATCCTGCCAGACTCACGGAAGTCTAATGGAGCGTCAGTGGGAGAACACACCTCCCACCTGAGGACGCGAGTCAGACAGCAGTTCGTCAGAAGTCGGGTTAAATGTGCGGTACGGTAAAGCCTTAAAACCCCAAGTGTACCAGTAGACCTGTGTCATTTATACATCACGCGCCGCACAGAAGGTTTCACTCGATACGGGAGACGCGAGATGGAGGAGGAGAGACAGGTGTCGTGTGATGTCACACCAGGATTGAGCCGTCAGGGTAAAGGTCAACAGGAGCAGGTTTAAAAAAAGAATCTGCCTGTAATCCCGTCAGGAACATGCAGGTCGATAAAGTCAGAAAGCCGAGCAGCTCGTGGTCTTCAGAGCTTTGCATGTTAGAAAACAGAAGATGGTTTTACTTGTTCTGTACTTTTAATAATGGGGGGGGGGGGGGGGGGGGGGGTTTACGGTTACGGTTCAAGTTAGGGACAACCACTTCACAGTTAGAAGGTCCTGAGTCTGCGTCCCGGGATTGGTGAGGGTGTTTCTATGTGGAGTTTGTGTGTCCTTTCCTTGTTCGTGTGCGTGTTTTCTCCGGGTTTTCCGGTTTCCTCCGACAGTCCACATACGTTCACAGTAGGCTAATTGGCTGCTCCAAATCTCCCATTGGTGTGAGTGTGAATGGCTCTGTGTGTGTGTGTGTGTGTGTGAGAGATGCCCTGCGATGGTCCGGTGAGCTGTTTAGGGTGTACCCTCCCCGGCTAGAGTCGGCTGAGATAAGCCTCCACCCTCCCCAGTAGGATTAAGAGGTTCGATGAAAGAATGAATAATTTTATGAAGGTTTTTTTTTCCTTTTATCAAAATTGGATGCACACAATCCCGTCCAATCACAAAGCTCTGTTCTGCGTAAAATCTTTTAATGTTGACAGCAGCTCATTCTCGTACATTTATTATTTATATGATCAGCAGAGAAGTCAGAAGTCATTTCTCATCAGAACATCAGGAATAAACAGTGTTCCTGTTGTGTAAAGCATGCAAAGTTCCTGATGTGATATTCCCCAGTGCTCAGGTCGTCTTTATTTGTTTATTTTTCTAAACGGAAGGATTTAAAGAACAGAATCAACGCTGATGTTGGCTGCAGGAGGAGAAAGTGCTGCACACCTGGTTGGAGATTTATTTTCTTTGCTGGTTTTATTAATAGTACTATTTTTATTCTATAATCATGTGAGTCCTTTCATCATCTGAAGGTGGAAGACTGGGAAAAAAAAACGGGAAACACCCGAGGGCTAAACTTTAGAAGGGCACAAATTCCCAGAGTGCACTGCTGCCATGGCCTGCTCGTTAATCAACACAGCGGGCTTTGGGGAGAAGAAGACAAGCTTTCTCCATTACTGTACAGCTTTTATCCACTCACCACTGTCTGCGCTCATGTTTTTAAATGTGTGTGTGTGTGTGTGTGTGTGTGTGTGTGTGTGTGTGTGTGTGTGTGTGTGAGACTTGAGAGAGAGAGAGTGAGAGATATGGATGCTGAAGTGGCAGATTATTGAACTATCTCTATCTGTGCATTGATTACATCACAGTTTTTAGCGCAGCTTGCAAGACAAGATGAAAGGACTTAAGTTCTGTCTCAAATCACATGTTTCTTATATTGTACAATACTTTGACTGCACTCCACTACACTCCATTACACTACACCGCACCACACCACACTACACTCCACTACACCACACTCCACTACACTACACAACACAACACCTCACCACACCTCACCACACTGCACCACACCACACCACAACACACCACACTCCACTACAATACACTCCACTACACTCCACTACACCACACCACACGTCACCACACCTCACCGCACCTCACCACACTGCACCACACCACACCACATTAAACCACACCACACCACACTCCACTACAATACACTCCACTACACTACACTACACTACACCACACCTCAGCACACCACACCACACCACACCACACCACAACACACCACAATACACACCACTACACTACACTACACTACACTACACCACACGACACCTCACCACACCTCACCACATTAAACCACACCACAACACACCACTCTCCACTACACTACACTACACAACACCACACCTCACCACACTGCACCACACCACACCACACTCCACTACAATACACTCCACTACACTACACTACACCACACCGCACTGCATTACACCACACCACACTACACTACACCACATTACATTACACTACACTGCACCACACCACACCACACTACACCATATTACACCACACTGCACCACACCACATTCCGCTACACAACACTACACCACACCGCACCACACCTCACCACACTTCACTACACTCCACAACACTCCACTCCACTGCACCACACCACGCTACACTGCACTACACTCCACTACACAACACTACACCACACCACACCACATCACACTACGCCACATCACACTCCACTCCACGACACCACACTACATTACACTACACTACATCACACCTCTCCACACTGAACCACGCCACACTACACCACATTACACCACACTACACCACACCACATTCCACTATACAACTCTACACGACACCACACCACACCACACCACATTATACCTCACCACACTTCACTCCACTCCACTACACTCCACTACACTACATCACACCACACCACACCACACCACATTACACCGCACCACACCACACTACACTCCACTCCACTACACTACACCGCACCACACCACACCGTACCTCACCACACCACATTACACCGCACCACACCACACTCCACTCCACTACACTACACTACACCGCACCACACCTCACCACACTACACCACACAACACTCCACTCCACTACACTACACTATACTACACCACACCACACCACACCACACCACATCACACTACACTACACAACACTCCACTCCACTACACTACACAACACTACACCACACCACACTGCACCACATTACACCACACTCCACTCCACTATACTCCACTACACTCCACTACACTACACCACCCTACACTACACTACACCACACTGAACCACACCACACTACACCACTCCACTCTACTACACAACACTTCACTACACTAACACGCCACATCACACTCCACTCCACGACACCACACTACATTACACTACACTACATCACACCTCTCCACACTGCACCACATTACACCACACTACACCACACCACATTCCACTATACAACTCTACACGACACCACACCACACCACACCACATTATACCTCACCACACTTCACTCCACTCCACTACACTCCACTACACTACATCGCACCACACCACACCACATTACACCGCACCACACCACACTACACTCCACTCCACTACACTACACCGCACCACACCACACCGTATCTCACCACACCACATTACACCGCACCACACCACACTCCACTCCACTCCACTACACTACACTAGACTACACTACACCGCACCACACCTCACCACACCTCACCACACCTCACCACACTACACCACACAACACTCCACTCCACTCCACTCCACTCCTCCACTCCACTCCACTCCACTACACTACACTATACTACACCACACCACACCACATCACACTACACTACACAACACTCCACTCCACTCCACTACACACCACTGCACCGCACCGCCCCGCACCACATTACACCACACTCCACTCCACTATACTCCACTACACTCCACTACACTACACCACGCTTCACTACACTACACCACACCACACTGAACCACACCACACTACACCACTCCACTCTACTACACAACACTTCACTACACTAAATCACACCGCACCGCACTACACCACACTACACCACACCACACCACATTCCACTACACAACAATACACCACACAGCACCGCACCAAACCACATTACACTTCACCACACTTCACTACACTCCACTCCACTCCAACTCCACCACACCACATTACACCTCACCACACCACACTCCACTCCACTCCACTCCACTCCACTACACCACACCACATTACACCTCACCACACTATACCACACCACACTCCATTCCACTACACTACACTCCACTACACTCCACTACACCACACCACACTGCACCACACCACATTACACCACACTCCACTCTACACCACTTCACTCTACTACAATCCACTCCACTCCACTACACCACACCACACCACACTACACTACACTACACTACACCGCACCACACCACACCACACCACATCACACTACACTACACAACACTCCACTCCACTACACTACACAACACTACACCACACCCCACTGCACCACATTACACCACACTTCACTCCACTATACTCCACTACACTCCACTACACTACACCACGCTACACTACACCACACCACACCACACTGAACCACACCACACTACACCACTCCACTCTACTACACAACACTTCACTACACTAAATCACACCGCACCGCACTACACCACACTACACCACACCACACCACATTCCACTACACAACAATACACCACACAGCACCGCACCAAACCACATTACACTTCACCACACTTCACTACACTCCACTCCACTCCAACTCCACCACACCACATTACACCTCACCACACCACACTCCACTCCACTCCACTCCACTCCACTACACCACACCACATTACACCTCACCACACTATACCACACCACACTCCATTCCACTACACTACACTCCACTACACTCCACTACACCACACCACACTGCACCACACCACATTACACCACACTCCACTGTACACCACTTCACTCTACTACAATCCACTCCACTCCACTACACCACACCACACCACACTACACTACACTACACTACACTACACCGCACCACACCACACCACACCACACTACACAACACTATACCACACTACACTGCACCATACCACACTGCATTACACCACATGACAATACTCTACACTACACCACACCACAGAACAATACAGTACACCACACTACACTGCACCATACAGGTCCGCTTTTTAAGAAGGTCAGTGGTGGTTCTTTTACACCACTGTCCCGGTCCGGTAATACAAGGGGTGCAGTGCCTCAATCATTATCACTTGCTTAACAGTGAGAAGGTTCTTGAATCTAAGCCAAGGGTGTTTGCTGTGTGGAGTTTGCATTTTACCCTTGTGCTTGTGTGGTGTTCATCTGGGTACTCTGGTTTCCTCCCACATTCCAAAGGCACATACAGGGATCCTACGCTACTTCGTGCTTCAATTCATGTGGCTTCAGTGCGTCGCGTTTTTTTTTTTAAATATTCATCGAATTAAAAAAAAAAAAGAAATTAAGGAAGAATGTAGGAAAAAGTTAAGAAAAATGGCACAAAAACAAGGCCAATTATGCAAAAAAAAACAAACCAAACAAACAAACAAAAAACCCTAAACAAATACAAAACAAAAAACCCAACCCAAAATCTCCCATCAAAACTAGTTACATTTTTGTGAGGTGTGCATCTGAGTGGGTGCACGTGAATCTGCATGTGTCTGTATGTGTGTGTATTTATACTTTATTTACATCTTATGCATTATTTTTAATGTTTAATTGTTATTATAAGCATTTATAGCAATGAATATGTATTTATTGATATTATATACATATATACATGTATGTATAGGTCAGTCGGGGTGGCGGTGATCCTACTTTGCGAAATTCGATGGTTGTGGGGGATCTCGGTCCCAATTAACCTCAGAAAGTGAGGGATCCCTGTACGTACTGTATACGAGTTGAATAGTCTACTCTAAACCCCCAAACATCCGAGTGGGAGTCCTGTAATAGATTGGTGGTATAGAACAGACATACATCTGTGTGTTCAAACATCTTCTGCTTAGCATAACAATTTTGAAAAAGGTAAACACACACACACACACACACACACACACACACACACACACGTCTTCATGCTGTAGTATCACATTAATCACATTTATCAAACACCTGCACGTGCAACACTAATGCTCCAAACCATCCATCTGATCAGCACCAGTCAGAAACATGTGGCTCTACGGATCAGAACCGTGGCTCCTTGGCTCCAGTTCAGTGTACTGAGCGCTCAGTGACTTTGCAGTACGGTAATCCTAAACGCCACGTCCTCCAGACTGCTCACTAAAAAGCTGAAAGCCACAAAAGCTCAATTTAGCCGTGGTCACAGGCCTCTTATTTCCCTCAGCACCCCGGTTCCGGGTATACTAGTACTTCTGTCCTCCTTCTGCACCCCTGCCTGGTCCATAACGTTTTATAGATCATAATTGATCTCTACACATTTCCCTTTTTATTAAAGATACTCATATCCATCAAGCAC
Source organism: Plotosus lineatus (assembly GCA_024760905.1). Classification (NCBI taxonomy): domain Eukaryota; kingdom Metazoa; phylum Chordata; class Actinopteri; order Siluriformes; family Plotosidae; genus Plotosus; species Plotosus lineatus. The sequence goes on along the minus strand of CM045743.1, from coordinate 45,900,539 downwards.
ATTGATGAATATACTAATGGGATATGGCAGCATTGAGACTCTGAGCTACTGATCAGGAGGTTGTGTGGTCCAATCTCAGTACTATTCTGATTTAAATCTCTTTGAGAACTTATATACCTGGCATCCGTATTGTCAGTACTGATGCATCTCTACTAAGTATGCTTTTCTATATTTACTGTAGGTTCTGGGTTCAAGTCCCAGGCTCGGTGAGGTCTTTTTTGTGTGGCGTTTGCATATTCTCGGAATGCTTTGAATGCACATGCAATCCAGTGGCAGTAGTCAAACCATGAGCTTTATTTTGAAGTTAGGTTCCTATTTGTGTGTGTGTGTATGTGTGTCTGTGTGTGTGTGTGTGTGTGTGTGTGTGTGTGTGTGTGTGTGTGTGTGTGACCTGTGT
>CM045743.1:45882642-45892642 GCA_024760905.1 Plotosus lineatus | reverse complement strand
ATCTCAGCCAACTCTGGGTGAGGGCGGTGTACACCCTGAACAGCTGGTCACAGGACCAACACACATACAACCAGTGACACTCACACTCAGCCCTAGGGGCAATTTGGAAAAGTCATTCAGGGCATGATTTTGGACTGTTGGCGGAAACTCTGTTCTGTTCTGTATTTTCTGTTTTCTGATCCTTTTACAGGAATAATATGGATAAATATTATCGTAGTTATTTATATTATTATCATTTATAATCCGAGCAGTTTGTTCCTCCCCGGTTATTTGTATTTAAAGTGTTATTTGGAGTCAGAGTGAAGGTGAAGATCAGTGGCTCAGATCCCGACCGTGGCAGCGAGTGCTGAGCCCGAGTGGGCAGAGGAGCGAGAGGTAATAATATGCACTTTGGTTGTCATGTCATGCTAATTACACACAGTTCGCCCAAGCCCGAGCATCATTACAGTGCAGGGCGTGTCAGGGGATCATCTGGTATCAGCCAGTTTTTATAGAGCAACTTCGTAGCAACGTTCTGATCATCACCAATATTATTATTATTTGTAATAATAATAATAATAATAATAATAATAATAATATGCAGGTGTAGTTGACTCACAGCAAGAAGCTCCTGGGTTCGAGTCCCAGCCTATGCATGTCTGTGTGAGGCTTGCATGTTCTTCCCATGCTTCTCTGGGTTTTCTTTGGTTCCTCTGGTTTCCTCTCACAGTCCAAAAACATGCACAGTTAATTGGCTATTCCAAGTCTCTCTTCGGTGTGTGAGATCGAGAGTGTGTTAATGAGAGTGTGTGTGTGTGAGTGAGAGTGTGTGAGTGAGAGTGTGAGAGAGAGTGTGTGAGTGAGAGTGTGAGAGAGAGTGTGTGAGTGAGAATGTGAGGGTGAGAGTGTGTGAGTGAGAATGTGTGAGTGAGAATGTGAGTGTGTGAGTGAGAGTGTTACAGTGTGTGAGTAAGAGTGTGTGTGAGTGAGAGTGTGTGTGTGTGTGTGAGTGTGTGAGTGAGAGTGTGTGAGTGAGTGTATGAGAGTGAGAGTGTGTGTGAGTGAGAATGTGTGAGTGAGAGTGTGTGAGTGAGAGGGTGACAGACTGTGTGACTGAGAGTATGCGTGTGTGAGTGAGAGTGTGAGGGTGAGAGTGTGTGAGTGAGAGTGTGTGAGTGAGAATATGAGAGTGAGAGTGTGAGTGAGCGTATGAGAGTGAGAGTGTGTGAGTGAGAGTGTGTGAGTGAGAGGGTGACAGAGACTGTGTGAGTGAGAGTATAAGTGTGTGTGAGTGAGAGTGTGAGGGTGAGAGTGTGTGAGTGAGTGTGTGAGTGAGAGTGTGTGTGTGAGTGTGTGAGTGTGTGACTGAGAGTATGAGAGTGAGAGTGTGTGAGTGAGAGTATGAGAGTGAGAGTGTGTGAGTGAGAGTGTGTGAGTGAGAGTGTGTGACTGAGAGTGTGAGGGTAAGAGTGTGTGAGTGAAAGTGTGAGGGTGAGAGTGAGAGTGTGTGCGTGAGAGTGTGAGGGTGAGAGTGTGTGAGTGAGAGTTTGAGGGTAAGAGTGTGTAAGTGAGAGTGTGAGAGTGAGAGTATGAGTGAGAGTGTGTGACTGAGAGGGAGTGTGTGAGTGAGAGTGAGTGTGTGAGTGAGCGTGTGTGAGTGACAGTGTGAGAGTGAGAGTATGAGAGGCCTAGAGAGCTGTCCAGGGTGTACCCCGCCCTCACTCGGAGTCGGCCGAGATCACTTCCTCTGTTTACTGTCACCAAAATTATATTCATAAAAAAACACTATAAATAATAAGCGGATGAAAGAGGGTCAGGCCTGCGACGGCCTGGACGCTGTCCAGGGTGTACTCTGCCCTCCCCAGGAGTCGGCTGGGATGGGCACCAGCCTCCCTGCGACCCTAATTTGGATTAAGCGGTTCAGAAAATGAATGAATGATATGTGATGAGGGTTTGAACACAGCGGCTGCTCCAATTAAGTTAATTTAAAGGCTCTGATGTCATAAAATGTTAAAATGAACAAGCAGATGTTTGAATTGATGCCAACCTTAAAACATCTAATTTCTGATTTTAAAATAAAATAAAATAAAACACTGTTGAACACGAGCTAAAATCAAAAGTGTTCGGTGTTCAGAAGGAATAAACCACATGATTATTGATAAACAGCGAACCTCAGAGATCTTAAATAGGATTATTAATTAGAGAAAGCCAAAACAAGGTGATCAGGTCATGTGATGGGCTGGGGATTATGGGTAATGTGAGGTGCCAGGGATTATGGGTAATTTAGTTCAACAGTTAGCTCTGATAATGTTAGTAATCTTAGGTGCTAAATTGATTATTTTTACTTTTATCTGATCATGATTTACAGTTAAACAAAACAAACATATGAGTTACAATTAATTACTAAACGGTTGACATGAGACAAGAATAATCAAAGCAAACTATTAAAAAACACATTTCAGGTGCACACAGTGAGTAAACCAATTAGAGCTCAGTAGAAGAACAAAAAGGAAACTCCGAAACAGTGATGTGTTTAGCATAGTTGCCATGGAAACAGAAATGAAAACTGCCTTTTTCCTCTGCCACACATCGTCAGGCTTCATCATCACGCAGGTTAAAGCTTTTATGTCTCTGATGAAGAATTGACTCTTTTACAGGCATTGTAGGAACTGAAAAGGTCGAAGGTCACTGTCAGTATCAAGTCCGTAAACAAGAGCTTTCCCCTGATGATAAAAACAACGCGTAAAATTGATGAGATAGAAGCACCAGGATATTGAACACAGTGAGTCATATCGATGTAATGTTCCTCCCTGTGAAAGAGGAGTGGCTTTGTAACTGTCAGTCATCGTAAAGGAGGTTTTAAAGAAATCTTCAGAACTTGCAAAATGTGACTGTTTACCTGATTAACAATTATATAATACAGTGGTACCTTGACTTACGAGTGTCTTTTATAATAAATATTTCATAATGCGAGCTTCGATTCAACAAAAATCTCCCCCAGCCAACCAGCAAAATTTAGATTTTTTTTTCGAGCTCTGCTGGGGAAATGACTTTTCCGGGCCGATTAGCCTCATATTCTTCCGTGTGTATTCTTCCACAGTCCAAAAACACCTTGTGCAGTGCTTCTCAATTATTTTCTGTGATGGTCCCTATAGGAAGAAAATAAATACATTTCACTTCCCCCCCAGCGGCCTGCGAGCAACTATAGATAGTGTTGACTGAACTTCATATCGTTTGCTCAGTGCTTTTCCCGACACCATAGTGAGAGCGCCACTGCCACCTAGTGTAATTGCGCATACTCTACAGTAGGTGGCAGTGGCGCTCTCACTATGGTGTAGAGAAAAAGCACCGAACGAACGATATGAAGTGCAGTAAACACTATTTCCTATTCACTATTATCCTATACAGTAGGATGCGCAATTACACTTAATTCTAGTACAGTATGGCATAAAAGCATGTTCCTTAGGGTCATACAGTAGGCCCTTGACTACTCGCGGTTTTGCACCCACGGTTTGAGTATTCGCTGACTCCTGAACAACTGGCACGTGATTCAAATTCAGTCAATGGCTGCCCTCCTTTCTCCTGATTGGTTGAGCTGATGTCCTGCCCCTTTTTCCCTCATTCGCACACAAGTTGTCAATGAGCCTCTTTTTTGTGTGTTTTAATTACCAGTTAAGTTCTATAATACCACTCAAATGCTGTGTGTCATCTCTGGCTAAGTGATAGAAAACGCTGGATGTCTCTTCTGAAGAAATAAGACTTTCTCCTGAGAAACGACGGTTTTCTCTGAACTGTTGTATTAAAATCTGAACTTGGAGTGACGTCTCCAAGATAGTGCTGCCCAGAGGGCGACGTCGTGGAGTTCTCAGAGTCAAATTGTTTCTTTGTTCATGTTTTGCTCTATGCTCGTCTACGACCGGTCGACTCTACTACAGCTAGAAGATTGGAGTGTCTTCGGGTGTATATAACTAAGCACGCTCAACTGGGCTTGTTAGCCGGGATGAGGCTAGCAGAGCTAATATGTTATGGTAGGCATCTCTATGCGAGCCGCACCCCAGCGGACAAGAAGCCCAGGCAGGAAGGGGCTGAACGACGACTCCGGCGCTTGGGATTGCAGGGTATGAAGGCCGTGTAGCCGGCTGGAGCAATCGCTTCATCGGGTGTACTCTCTTCAAGCCATGTTTTACAGAAACACAGTCCTGTAGATCCCTCTGCGCTGCAATCTGAGCATGAAGCTCATCCATCTTGTTTCGCAGGGACTGAACATTTTCAAGTAGTATGGCCGGAAGTGCTAACCAAGCCTCTGAGAACTCCGCCTGGGCTTAGTTATGTTATAGCATATAAGCTCAAGATATAAGTTGTTGCGTGTTTAGTTGCCTGAAGCTGAAGCTGCTCATAGCTGTAGTAGGGTCGACCGATCATAGACGAGCATAGTGCAAAACATGACCAAACTAATAAAACAAATTAAAACGAACAAAGAAACTGTTTGACTCTGAGAACTCCGCGACGTCGCCCTCTAGGCAGCGCCATCTTGGAGACGTCACTCCAAGACGTCACTCCAAGTTCAATATAAAAGGACATGAAGCGTAATAAAGTTTATCCTTTTGGTATCATTTGTTAAACATGCTACAGAACATAAAATCTCACGCACAAACATTCTCAGAATGAACTGAGGTACTGTAACTGGAATAATAATTGAAAAAGTCTTTAAAACGAGTGCTTTACAACAGTATATGCTGTATAATGTTTATATTTTCAGTTCAGTTCAGTTCATTTTCTGTAACCGCTTCATCCTAATTAGGGTCGCGGGGAGGCTGGTGCCCATCCCAGCCAACTCAGGGCGAGGGCAGAGTACACCCTGGACAGCTCGCCAGGCCATCGCAGGGCGGAAACACGCTGACGGCTTTGCAGCTACTCTTGTCAAAAGTCAGCAATGGTTCTTTTACATGCCTCTCACCATAGACAGTGAGGGACATGGCCGGCCTTTGATAACCCAGTTAGCTGCACTGGGAAGACAGTGACAACCTTGTGGAGAGTGGGACTCGAACCCCAACCTTTGGATCAGTGATCCGGTGCCTTATACCACTAGACCACCACTGCCCATTGTTTATATTTTATCATCAATAAAAATAAGAGTAAAAATTTTAATTTTTTTCTGAATCATGACTATATTTTACATTAATACTGTATTAGTGAGTTAGACTGTTTATAGAATGTGTTTAAGAAACATATTTTAGCACATAGTATTTTACTTCCGGCTGCTCTTTCGGGCATGTGACGTCATACATGGGGTTTTACTTCCGGGTACAGAACTCGTGGATTATCTCAATTCGCGGGAGGGCTCGGAACCGAACCCCTGCAAATGTCGAGGGCCTACTGTACACGCCCCCCCCGGCATCACACCCCACATTACATGTTTATCTTTAATATATGAGGTGAAATATACATGTTTGGTGCAGGTTATATGAGTTTGGGAGGGGCTTGGATCTCAGCCGACTCTGGACGAGGGCAGGGTTCACCCTCCGCGTGTATGAACGAGCTCATAGGCACCCAAGAACGGCTGGTGATCACTGTACAATCACTCCCCCCGTGGGAGCTCGGACAATCGGCTCCCATGGATCCCCGGCTGGCCCATGAGCTCGAGGTTACTCGTCGTGTGATGTATCGATGCACAACTCAGAAGCCCATGTTCCAAGCTGTGTGCTGAGAGATCTGTGCAGTGATAGACCCGAGATTTAAACGTCTCCTGCACCTGCACCTGCACCTATCCCTTGACCTCTACAGAGGGTGTTGGAGCAACTGTGAAGACTTGGCCACCACTCTCCTTCACCTGTCTCTGTCCTCCACTGCTCTCTAAGATGTTTCCAGGTTCAGGCCTGTCCATTCATGAATGTTGTCCTCCCATCTTTTTCGTTGTCTTCCCCACCTGCGGCTTCCTCTGACTGCTCCTTGCAAGATGGTCTAGCAAGGCCAGTTGAACAAGACACGTGTCCGTACCAGATCATTTTTTGTTTTTTGACTACAGTGAGGAAGTCGACATGGGGTCCGATTGCCTGTTGTACTTTATTTCGGACCTCTTCATTTGTCACATGGTCTGTGTAGCGGATGTCATGAATCTTTCTGTAGCATCTCATTTCTATTGTAAGGATTCTTCTTTGTAGATCTGCATTAAGTGTCCAGGTTTCACGGGCATATAGAAAGACTGATAGTACGAGGGAGCACATCAGGTGGATCTTTGACAGACACAATACAGACTGATGTTCTTGTCTCTCCAAATGATCTGGAGCTTTGAGAGTACAGCTGTTATTTGTGCAATCCTTGCCACCACTTCTGGTTTTGAACCTTCGTCAGAAATGATGGACCCAATGTACTTAAAACTTTTTACTATCTCTAAGGATGTCCCGCTGACCCTGATGTCTGAAGAAATATCTTGGGTGCTTTTCGTCATCAGCTTGGTTTTCTCGGCACTGATCTCCATGCTGTATGCAGAAGCCAGATGTTGAACAAGGCTCGAGAGTTCATCCTCGCTACCTGCCAGGCTATCGATGTCATCTGCGAATCGCAGGTTGGTGATATTTCTACCGCCAATGGAGACTGTGCCTTCATGGTCTTCCAAGGCATCTTCCATGATCCTTTCGAGGAATACATTGAACAGTGTCTCAGGGTATAGTATAATTATGAATGAAATATGTGCGATTGGATGATTCCGAGCATCTGAGTAAACCCTCATGCCATTTCACTGCTCCCTGTCACTCATTTACGTGCTGATCCGTCGCCTCCGTGGCTTTCTCTTCAGCACTCCAGGATCCCAGAGTGAGCGAGGAACAGCGCTGATGTTTAGCACTGGTGCAAAGTGCAGTGAATGAAGATGAGAACACACTTGGAGTTATTGACATCATCTCACTCCGACTAATAAGATCTCACTGAGCCCGTAAAGTGCTCTTCCATTTCAGAGTGCTGACCAGGACGCAGGCCAAGATGCTTCTGAGCTGGGAGAGCTGGAGATCTGGGAGCGAGGGAAAACCCCCACTTTCAGAAGAAAAAAATAATAATCATGAAAAACCCTGATGGTCCTGAAATGGACTCACAAGTCGGTTTTATGAAAAATAAATAAATAACAAAGAGAATGACATAAATTAAGGATGCGTCAACGGTGATATGGGTGTCGGTCCAACACCAGGCTCGTTTACCCGTACGCATCATGGTATAAAGTTTTCTAATACTGATGTCTGGTTCAATGTAAATCTGTGTGATGTAATTCTAGTTCATGGCCAGATCAATCCGGATGGACTTCATGATTACAGGAAATCGGTCGCAGTAACAAAGTTATTGCATCAAATCAAGCCTCAGCCGCCCGCAGCGCACCCCGACCAGACCGAAGTACCTATGTGGATGTCTGTAGGCCCTGCGGAAATCATGCATCACACACGGAAAGAGGCTCGACCTTCGGCGGGTGGGCGGAGTTACATGGGGCACCACTGCAGGACCCGTGAAAGTCTGTAATGGCGCTCGGCTTGGGGAGGAACGTGCTGCGGTCGTGTGAGGCCGTGTATCGGCAGTGAGAGGAAGCGGCTCAGACCTGATACCAACACGTTTTCCGATGCCTCTTTATCGGTATTACATTTCTTGACACTGTTGGAATTGTGTTATGATTCAGACGTGTTTGTCGAGGTGTCGAGTTTCTGACTGAGCTGCTGCTCGTGTTTCATTCCTAAAGACTGTGAAGGAGGCGTGACATTTCAGACTGCGCATCGATTCCTGTAAGCAGCACCGAAACTTACCGACTCCATTCGTTCAGATCAAAGAACCGTGTTTTTCTTGCATCTTGTCACGTGTCACGTTTATTTAAAGGAACACCGAGACCTCTTTAAAGGAGCTCGGCCTGGTCATGTGACAGAGTTTAGAGCCTCGTGCCCTTTCGAGAGGACACTCTTTGATAAATCCCTCGGACTCACACAGACAGGGAGAATGTCAACGGGGGGAAACGTGGAGAGAGACGGGGAAAGAGAAAGAGAGAGAGAGAGAGAGAGAGAGAGAGAGAGCGAGAGAGAGCAAGAGAGGAAGAGGGAGGAGAGAGAGGGAGAGAGAGAGAGAGAATGAGCGAGAGAGAGAGAGAGAGAGCAAACAAGAGAGAGCGGGAGAGAGAGGGGGTGGAGAGAGACGGGGAAAGAGAGAGAGAGAGAGAGAGCAAGAGAGGAGCAGAGAGGAAGAGGGAGGAGAGAGAGAGAGAGAGAGAGAATGAGCGAGAGAGAGAGAGAGAGAGAGAGAAAACACAAGAGAGAGAGGGAGAGAGAGGGGGTGGAGAGAGACGGGGAAAGAGAGAGAGCAAGAGAGGAGCAGAGCGGGAGAGAGGGGAGGAGAGAGAGGGGGGAGAGAGAATGAGAGAGAGAGAGAGAGAGAGAGAGACTAAAGGGGATCACAGCTACACCTGATCAATACAAGACATGAAGTATCAGAGAGCAGGTTCAACCCTTCACATCTTTTACTCGAGTAGTTTTTTCAGCCAGTCCATCAGAACCAGCCTGGTTAGAATCTCTGAATAAACCATGGAGCTCAGTTTGTTCTTTATATCCAGCAGTTCATGCATCACGTCCATCTGCACACTTTAACATAAACATGATGTGAGACACATCCCCGAGGGGTCACGTCTGTAAATTTGTTCTTTCATTTTCCGAACCTTTCTACGGTCACAGGAATTGCGGAGCAACACAGACACAGCCATCCACACACTCACACCTCGGGCCAATCTCACTAAGTGGCCCAATAAGCATCTCATTGGCCTGTGAGAGTGTTTTCAGGGGGTTGTTTGGAGTGTGTTTTTGACCGAGCAAGGTAAGACACCGTGTGGTAGGGTGTATTAGGGTGTGGCAAGGTTTGGCATTATTATTATTATTATTATTATGAATGCTTGTATAGCGCATTATTCATACACGCATATGCTCAATGCGCATGAGAATATTGCATTGTTCTATCGTTTTGATGCCGAGCGCCAAGCAGGAAGCAACAACTCCCAAATTTTAACGTCTTATGGTATGACGCGGCCAGATTCGAACTCCGACCTTCCGGGAGATTAAGTGGATGGTCTACCAACTGAGCTAAATCCCCGGCATGGTCTGGTAGGGTGTGGTGGGGTGTGGTGGGATATGGCATGATGTAGTATGGTGTGGCAGGGTGTGGCCAAACATCAAGTTACTTTCATTTCCTGCATTAAGGTAAAGACCAATAAAATAACCCATATGCCAATCAATGAAAGAAAGTTTAAATGAGTCCATGGAACATCTGCAGCAGGTCTGATGACCTCAAACCACCACCACATCATTATGGTCTCTGGAGTAAATAATCTGTACACTATGAATATGTGCAGCTATTTATGGACCGGAGTTTAAAACAGATTTACGTCCTGATACCAATCATTTTATGACCCAATGCAGTTTTACCAAAACATGATGATGTCAGCACGTCACGGTGGACAACAATCCACTGATACGAGACATGACAGAATGACTGGACGTTAAGTGTCCAGGTGACATTAAATCACAGTGACAGCAACACAACCTTCACCCTCAAATGGGTCGGCGATGTTGAGTAACGATCGTGGATCTCTCAGGGAGAGCTTGTTGAGGGTGTTAACGCCAAAGTCATTTTTGCGCTAATGCTAATGCTAATGCTGAAGCTCAACCTCTTTTTAAAATGAGAATAGCTGTTAAAGTTATGGTTGCATCTGAAGCCTGTCAAGCGTTTAGCATCCAGCATTTTGGTACATGCAGCACAAAGGGTTCATTCAGGGCTCTCTGGACTATTATGGGTTCTGAAATTCTTATCAGAAACGAAATCCTCTTGTTAAATTATTTAAGACCGCAGCACTTCATGAATTCACTTTGTTCTTCCAACTTTTATGAAAATGTCACATGATGTTCTGATCTTCACAGTAAAGATGAGAATTGTCCTTAAACTTGGGCGTGGTGGTGGTGCAGCACACTGCGTCACAGCAAGAGGGTCCTGGGTTTGATTCCCAGGCTTG
>CM045743.1:45867642-45877642 GCA_024760905.1 Plotosus lineatus | reverse complement strand
ATATATAAGAGTCCCTCTTACCTTTGCAGCTACAGAAGAGCTGGGTTTCTCCAGAAGATCCCAGAGTTTCTTCCTTTTATCTGGACAGCATCCCTCGTCCGACTCATCCCCCTCCTTCTCCCTCAGCGTCTCGGCCTCGCGCCTCAACTCCTCGTTCATCTGCTCTTTCTTCTGGTGGTAGCGCGCCTGGCAGCAAGACTCCAGGTAGATCTCATCGATGCCCCAGTAATCAAGCTCCTGACCGAACGACAGCGCGCACATCTCCTCCATCATGTGCAACTTGCCCGTCCGGTAAAAGTTCAGGATGGAGGAGAAGGCACCTGGGTGTCTGTCGAAGAAGTACTCATTCTCGTTGAGGCTGTAGTCATCGCAGATCTCCATTAAGGTGTCGTGGGTGTTGCAGTCTCTCAGCTTTCCAAGTCTGGTGCGAGGCAGACGGTCCAAAGTCCGCCACAGGACCTCATGGACCAGGCCGCCTACATTGATCCGGACTCTTCTGGAGCGTGTCTTGTTTCGAATGATGTCGATGGGTTCGGGTGGTTGGGAGCCCGGAGGCCGCGAGACTTTCTGGTTCCCAAAGTTTGATCTTTCAGCCATGACAGCCACTGCAATGAGAAGAGAATCAGAGTGAAGGAATCCACAGGTATGAACACTGATGGCACACAGGACCATGTCTGACGTTCACCAGAGCCACGTCACATCCAAAACAGGAGAAACGGACAGATTAGCATTCATTCATTCTGCAAACCGCTACTAGGATCGCAGGGAGAGTGGAGTCTATCTCAGCTGACTCTGGGCATGGGCGAGGTGCACCCTGTGAAGGGCTCCCCGATTCATTGCGTGGCAGCGCATACACAACCATTCACACTCACACTCACAGCTGCGGCTGATTTGAAACAGCCAATTAGCATAACAGGGACGTAGTTTGGATTGTGGGAAGAAACTAGAGAACCCCGAGGAATCCTAAGCAAGTCGGGGGAAAAACATGCTGACTCGACACAGAAATGCTCTCACAGAGCCTGGGATTCAAACCCTGAACCTTCGTGCTGTGATGTGATGTGATGTGATGTGCTCACCGCTAATCCACCGTGCTGCCGTATACAGGAGATGATTAAGTGAATATTATGCTTTTGGTGATTACACCCTGACAGGGTGGTTGAGTTTTATTAAATTATTACTCTGTGTGGAAAGCTTTCATTTTTTCAACCGTCTCACTCCCACCGTGCACCCATGGGCCACTTTTGGTGACTTCATTTTGAATGGAAAGTTTTACCTGAGAGGGTTCCACGACCCCTTCAGAACCTGTTATCCTGGACAACCGTCCATTCCAAGTCCCCTTCACACCTCGAGGTCTTTTAGTGAAAGCCATGTGTGAATGAATAGAGTCCTGAGACCCGATTAAAATCATCATCTCGGAGAATCTGAAACAGGAGTATGGAAATGTTCAGAAGGGAAAAACATGCAGGAGGATAAGGGATGCAGTCGGCTGGACAGGAGCAGGTAATGCGATTGAGTGTTTAAGAACGTCTCGATCACAAATCCCTGCAGGACTAATTAGCACGATTGCGTTTTCCTGCTCTAAAAGACTTCGGAACAGTCGGGCTATTTAAAACTTCCAACCAGAGAGGAAACGATTTAGGCCAGGGTTTGATAATGGAGCATGTGGAGAGGAACCACCCCAGCCCTTTGCCCTTTGCGCCCTGCTAATACCCTGCCACATCCAATACGTCAGGAGCTTTTCTCTTTATCCCCACAAGGTTACTGAGGAGCGGCTCGTTATCTACAAAGATGTCCCGGGGCGCTGAAATGGAGCTGCGGGTACAAGTGTCCCCTGAGTGAGAAGATCCTGCAGTCTGCTTCAATTCCAGCGTTTGTCCTTCGGGGAAATTTCCAATCAACTCTGATAGAGAAAAATCTCCAGGGAGGAAATTGTTGCAAACGGATCCTGTAGGTTTCATCCAGACACTCTATATTTAAAGGTCACCTCAGATATCTGCACAAAGATCTGGACCGAATCTGGACTTCTGGAGCCAGTAAAAATAAGCGTGTGATTGCTGTGGCTTGCAGGAAAGACAAGTGCACCAAATAAACGCTGAGCTTCATTTCCAACTCAAGTTTAAAATATTCAAACAAACTTCATTACATCTTTAATATTTTATTATTTATAACATTTATGCCATAGTTTACTATTAATCACTAACTATAAAAGTCCTGGCAACCTTGTTTATTCCCGTCAGTCGCATCAGTTTCCTCTCAAAAGCCTGAAATCTTCCACAGAATAAAGGAAGAATTTTGCCCGCAGTGAAGGTGATCTTACCTGAACCTTCTGAACTCAGCACGTTTCCATCTCTTCACTTCAGCAATAAATAATAATGTTAATAAGAATGATGATGATGATGATGATGATGATGATGATGATAGGGAGAATCAGATGCTGGATTTCTCATCTACAGGAGCAAAAGGAACCAGTGGGAGATTTTTGGAAAGCATCACGTTTCTTCTGCAGAGCCTCAGAGTTCCCCACGTGTTTATATCAAAATAAACACAAATCAACCATCAGCCGGTTCTTCTGATCATCAACTGAACGAGAAGATAAAAGCAGAGAGCAAACAAAATATCTCTGTGGGGTTTCGCACAAACACACACCGTGTGAGAGAGAGGGGGGGGGGAGAGAAGGGAGGGTAGAGAGGGGGAGGGAGGAGAGAGGGAGAGAGAGGGAAGAGACAGAAGGGAGGGGAGAGAGGGAGAAGGGGGAAAGATAGAGAGAAGGAAGAAGAGAGAGAGAGTGCGAGAGAGACAGAGGGAGAGAGAGAGAGCGAGAAGAGGGGGTGGAAAAGATAGATGGACAGAGATGAAGAGAGAGAGAAGGGAGGAGAAAGAAGGGAGGAGAGAGAGATGGAGAGAGAGAGAGGTGGAGAGGGAGAGAGGAAGGGAGAGAGGGGAGAGAGAGGGAGAGAAAGAGAGAGAGAGAAGGAAGAGACAGAAGGGAGGGAGAGAGGGAGAAGGGGTAAAGAGAGAAAGAAAGAGAGAGAGAGTGAGAGAGAGAGAGAGAGCGAGAGAGAAGAGGGGATAGGGAAAGAGAGATGGAGAGAGAGAGAGAGAGAGAGAGAGAGATGGAGATAGAGAAAGAGAGAGAGAGAGAGAGAGAGAGAGAGAGAGAGAGAAGAGACAGAAGGGAGGGGAGAGAGGGAGAAGGGGGAAAGAGAGAGAAGGAAAGAGAGAGAGAGAGCGAGAGAGAGAGAGAGAGAGAGAGAGAGAGAGCGAGAAGAGGGGAGAGGGAAAGAGAGATGGAGAGAGAGAGAGCAAGAGAGAAGGGAGGAGAGAGATGGACAGAGATGAAGAGAGAGAGCGAGAGATATATGGAGAGAGAGGTGGAGAGGGAGAGAGGAAGGAAGAGAGGGAGGAGAGAAGGGGAGAGGAAGGAAGAGAGAGAGAGAGAGAGAGAGCAAGGGAGAGAGGGAGGAGAGAGGGGAGAGGAAGGGAGAGAGAGAGAGAGAGAGGGAGGAAGGGAGAGAGGGAGGAGAGAGGGAGAGAGGAAGGGAGAGAGAGAGAGCGAGAACAGGGAGGCAGAAAAAAAGGAGCTGCAGGCAAAGAGTAGGTAATTGGATCTTATGGGCTCTGAATCGATTCTTACATGAGTCGAATCTTTTAGTAAATCAGAGTATCGGTTCCCAGACATGTGCGAATTAATCATTGCTGTTCTTTCTATTATTTTTTCCTCTATTTTTTTTCAATTTTATTAAGTTCATACATCTTTCATTAAGAGTATTAAAGGTTACTTGATAAACTCAGGCAGCGCAGTGGTGTGTAGTGCTCCGTATGTGTGCCTCGCAGCAAGAAGGTCCTGTGTTTGAGTCCCCGGTTTGGTGAGTTTCTTTGGGGCTTGCATGTTCTCCGATGCTTGTGTCGGTCCAGAGACGGTCACACTTGCCTATTCTAAATTGCCCCTAGGTGTGAATGTGTGTGTGTGTGTGTGTGTGTGTGTGTGTGTGTGTGTGTGTGTGTGTGTGTGTGCGTGTGTGTGTTGCAGTGTGATGGATGATTAAGCTGTTCAGTATGTACCCCTCCTTGTCCAGAGTTACCTTAGATAGTCTCTGGCCACCTCTTGATACTTTGGTAGATGAATGAATGAAAATATCACCACTTTTGCTGAGATCTGCATAATTGAAAGGAAGAGAAAGAGGCAGAAGAAAGAAAATAACTTTGAGAATTCTTTAGTGAATACATTGGTCGTAGGATGCTGCGGTTGGAACTACCAGGCAGAAGGCCTAGAGGAAGACCAAAGAGGAAATTTATGGATGTGGTGAAGGAGGACGTGAAGGTAGTTGGCATATGAGAAGAAGATGCAGAGGAAAGCATGAGATGGAGGCAGATGATTTGCTGTGGTGACCCCTTAAGGGAACAGCCAAAAGGAAAAGCAGAAGTTTATGTTGTTTTTTCTGATGTTAGGAATTGCCACATTATCGTGGTTGAGGAGTTTGCATGGCCTAATGATTCTAGGAGTTGTCCGGGACATTAAGCCCCTGGTAGGGTCACCCAAAGCAAACAGGTCCTAGGTGAAGGTTCAGATTAAGCGCAGTTCAAAACACCACTATATGGAGAAACATAGATCACCGTTTCCCTTGCCCATTCACAGGTCAACTGGTCTCCACCTCCCCTGGAGCCAGAGTGGGCCCAGTTCGAAAATGAGACATAGGTCTGCCCCCCCATGGACCTATCACCTGGGGGATTGGCTATAAGGTTTGGGTACATTACACTTTGCTGGGTGGCAGTGAAGGCATGGCTTCTGTTGGACCGATTCTTGGCTACTGAGTCTGACTCTTGGTACAGAGAATGTCACCCGTCTGGCAGAGAAGGAGCCTGAGCTGGTGGGTGAGACTGAAAGATGTTGACTAGATATAGTCAGACTCACCTCAACACATAGCTTGTGCTCTGCACCCACTCATATTGATCGGAGCTGGACCTAACTAACTAACTAATTCCATTCTGAAGTTACTCATGGGGAGAGGTGGCGAGCAGGTGTGGGCATCCTTGTTGCTTCCTGTCTCATTGCCAACACAGTGGGGTTCTTCCTGGTTGACAAAAAGGTAGCTTCCCTCCGCCTTTGGGTGTGTGTGTGTGTGTGTGTGTGTGTGTGTGTGTGTGTGTGTGGGTGGGGGGGGTGGGGGTGGGGGTGGGGGTGGGGGCTGTTGTTCGTGCTTATGCATCAAATGATCGTTCAGACAATCCACCCTTCTTGGAGTCTTTCGGGGGTGTTTTGGAGAACACCTTTCCCGGTCACACTGTCATTATCCACATAGGCAATGATAGTGTGACCTGGAAAGGAGTGATCATTTGGTACAACCTTTCCAGTCTGAACCCGAATGGTGTTTCTTTGTTCGATTTCTGTACTTGACATTGTTATTATTTTTACAATTTAAAATTGTCATAGTGAACACCATATTCCAACAGAAGGGTGTCCAGAAGTGCACTTGGCACCAGGACACCCAAGGCCGCAGTTTGACGATTGACTTTGTAGTCGTGTCACCAGACTTGCGGTCACATCTTCTGGACACTCACATGAAGAGAGAAGCTGAGCTTTAAACTGATCGACACCTTGTGGTAAGCTGACTCCAATGGCGGGGGAAGGCCGCTCTCCAGACCTCACAGGCCCAAGTGTGTAGTTAGGGTCTCCTGAGAACATTTAGTGGGGGTCTCCCGACAGACGGGCCTTTAACACTCACCTCTGGCAAAACTACAACCACAGCCCGAAGAAGGTGGGGGGCATGGAATCTGAATGGGCCATGATTTATATCTCCATTGTTGAGGTGGCAGCCTGTAGCTGTGGCTGGAAGGTCATCAGTGCCTGTTGTGGCGGTAACCCCCCAACCTGGTGGTTGGACACCTGTGGTGAAGGGGGCTGGCCAGCTGAAAAATGAAATCTATTGGGCTTTATTGGCCTGTGGGTCTCCCGAGGCAACAGACAGGTACCTGCAGACCAAAAGTACTGCAGCCTGAGCTGTCACTCATACAAAGTCTTGGGCATTTGGAGGAGTTCAGTGAGGACCTGGAAAGTGTTATTGGTTGGCCTTGAAAAGATTCTGGACCACCATCCAACACCTCAGGACAGGGAAGCAGTTTTCCACAATTACTGCTTACAGTGGAGGTTGGGAGCTGCTCCCCTTGACTGGGGATGTTGTCGAGAGGTGGAACGAATACTTTGAGGACCTATTCAATCCCAACAACACACCCTCTGTGGAGGAGGGAGAATCTGGGGGTTTGGGTGGGGGTCCATCCATCACTGGGGCTGAGGTCACCAAGGTAATCAAAATGCTCCTTGGTACTCAGGCTCTGGGCATAGATAAGATACAGCCTGAATATCTCAGGGCTCTGGATGTTGTAGGAATTTCTTGGGTGACACGTCTCTGGAACATCGCATGGTCATCACGGGCCCTACCCCTGGATTGGTAAATTGGGGTGGTAGTCCCTCTGTTTGAAAAGAAGGACCAGAGGGTGTGTTCCAACTATCGTAAAATCACTCCTCAGCCCACCCGGGAAAGTCTATGGAGAAGAACTGGAGAGTAGGATCTGATCGATGATTGAACTTCAGATTCAGGAGGAACAATGTGGTTTTCGTCCTGGCCACGGCACTCTCAACCAACTCTATACATTCTACAGGATTCTGGAGGGGCGATGGGAGTTTTCCCAATCTGTCCACATGTATTTTGTGGATTTAGAGAAGGCTTTTGAGTGTCCCTTGGACTATCTTGTGGGAGTACAGGTTATCTTGTGGGGTGTGCTCCGGGAGTACAATGTACCGTATCTGTTGCAATAGGCCATACGGTCTCTGTATCTCCGAAGCCAGAGTTTGGTCTTCATTGGTAACAACAGGTCGAATTTTTTTCCTATGAGGGTTGGAGTCCATCAAGGCTGTCCTTTGTCACAAATTCTGTTCATAATTTTTATAGACAGAATTTCTAGGTGCAGCCGAGGCATTGAGGGGTTCTGGTTTGGTGGCCATTGGATCTCGTCTCTGCTTTTTGTGGATGATGTTGTCCTTTTGGCTTCAATTCATGCAGCTTCAGTGCATCGCGTTTTTTTAAATAAATATTCATCAAATTAAAAATATGGAAATTAAGGAAGAATAGGGGAAAAGTTAAAGAAAATGTCTCAAAACAAGGCCAATTATGCAAAAAAAAAAACCCACCCTAAACAAACACAAACAAAAAACAACCCAAAATGTCCCATCAAAACTAATTACATTGTTGTGAGGTGCGCATCTGCGTGCGCATGTATGTGTGTCATTTCTACTCATGCAATACCATCTGAATGTGTGTGTGTGTGTGTGTATTTATATTTTTTACATCCTATGCATTATTTTTTAATGTTTCATTGTTAATATAAGGATTTATAGCATTGAATATGTATTTATTGATAATTATATACACATATACATGTGCGTATACGTGGGCAGTGCTGGTCTGGAGGTAGAGGGCGCTGGATTGCTGATCCTAAGGTTGGGGGTTCTAGTCCCACTCTCCATAAGTCACTGTCCCCCCCAGTGCGGCTAACTTGGTTATCAAAGGCGGGCCATGTCTGTCAGTGTCTCTGGTGAGAGGTTGATGTAAAAGAACCATTGCTGACTTTCGTAAAGAGGAGCTGCAAAGCCGTCAGTGTCGTTCTGTCCCTCGTTAAAGGGTTGTGTCAGGAAGGGCATCTGATGTAAAAACCCATGTCAAATCAAACATGCAAATCAGATGATTCCGAAAGGAAAAGAAGTAAAAGTTGTTCTTTTGGCTTCATCAATCCGGGACCTCCAGCTCTCATTGGAGCGATTCGTAGCAAAGCTCTCAATTTACCAGTTGATCTATGTTCCAAAACTCACCGATGGTCACAAGCTTTGGGTAGGTACTGAAGGAACAAGATTGTGAATACAAGCGGCTGAAATGAGCTTCCTTCGCCGGGTGGTGGGGCTCTCCTTCAGAGATAGGATGAAGAAGCTCAGCCATCCAGGAGGCGCTTGGAGCAAAACTGCTGCTCCTCCTCATCGAGAGGAGCCAGTTGTGGTGGCTCCTGCACCTGGTTAGAATGCCCCCCTAACCCCTCCCTGGTATGGTGTTTTGGTCATGTCCAACCGGGAAGAGACCCCGAGGTCAACCTAGAACATGGTGGAGGGATTATGTGTTATGGCTGGTCTGGGAATGCCTCTGAGTCTCCCCAAAAGAGCTGTAGGAAGTGGCTGGGGAGAGGGACATCTTGGACCCAAATGCAGATTAATTAGAATATGATGTGATGATGATGACGACGGTAGGAAACTGATCGATGCTCCTCCAAAAGGATGAAAAGTACATTTTTATTATAATAATTGGCTTTAATGTTCACAAATTATTTTCTAATATAAAACTAAATGTGAAAACTGACAATCTGAAAAATGAATCAAATGTACCGTATTCACGGTTTGTTCAAAAGATTCAAAAGAGTCGAATCGTTAAAGTGATTCATCATGTAGGAATCAGTTCTGTTTCTTTGAAACTGGACAACCTGGAGACAGGGATAGATGGCAGGAGCGAGAGATGGAAAGAGGGAGAGAGAAGGGGAGAGAAGAGGAGAGAGAGGAGAGAGAAAGAAAGAGAG
This sequence comes from Plotosus lineatus, assembly GCA_024760905.1. Classification (NCBI taxonomy): domain Eukaryota; kingdom Metazoa; phylum Chordata; class Actinopteri; order Siluriformes; family Plotosidae; genus Plotosus; species Plotosus lineatus. The sequence continues at coordinate 45,869,029 of CM045743.1, read as the reverse complement.
AGATGGAGAGAGAGAATGAAAGAGAGAAGGAGAGAGGAAAAGAGAAATGGAGAAAGGGAGAGAGAGAGAGAAGGGGAGAGGGAGAGAGGGGGAGAGAAAGAGATGGATAGAGAGAGTGCGAGAGAGAGAGAGAGACGGAGAGACAGACAGAGAGAGAGAGAGAGAGAGAGAGAGAGAGAGAGTGTGTGTGAGTGAGAGTGTGAGAGAGAGAGAGAGAGAGTGAGTGAGTGAGAGAGTGTGAGAGAGAGAGAGAGAGAGAGAGAGAGAGAGAGAGTGTGTGTGAGTGAGTGAGTGAGAGAGTGTGTGTGTGAGAGAGAGAGAGAGAGAGAGAGAGAGTGAGAGAGTGTGAGAGAGAGAGAGAGAGAGAGAGAGAGGACAGTGTGAATGTGAAGATCATACTTATTAAGTTTCAACATTTTGAAATCGGGAGAATTTTCACCAGAGACACCGCAGTACCCCCTGCGCGGCCGGGCTGCGGCCCCAAGAATTGATGCATATTTTTTTATAAAGGAACATTGCTCAATAAACAAGTTTTTTTTTTTTTATTTATTCATGGATGTATACAGTTTTATGAATCAGCTGATAAAAACGGTAACAACTGTTTAAAAATATTGTGACATATACTAATGCTGCGTGCTTAATAACTACACCAGATGTTTCGGTGTGTTCCTGCACATACAAAGTTCAGGACTTGGATGGCATTTGTAGTTTCTTCACATCGTTGATTCCGCCGTCTTTAATCCCAATGTTGACGGAACAAAGTGTGCAAAACGCAAACGTGTCACCTTTTTCACTGCTTCGAAGAAAAGGAAAGTCTTTTTGCCAATAAACCTGATACTTGCAATCATATTTTCGTTTTTTTTGCTGTGTTTACATCTGCCATTTTGTTTTTGAACTGCACGGCACTGAATGATCACGTGACTTGAAGTAGCGAGCCTGTATCAGTGAACTGCCAACTCGTGTGTGCATAAACAAACGGAAGATAGAGACTGCCTATACATTTCTACAGTGTCTCCAAAGTGCAATATGCAGAAGATTAAGACTTAAAAATGCTACGGTGTGTTCAAAGTGTGACTTTTTTTTTTTTCGGGAGGTTGTCTGGAAATCGGGAGAAATTAATCTCCTGGCGGGAGATTGGATTTATGCTTTTAAATCGGGAGACTCCCGATTGAATCGGGAGACTTAATAACTGTGGAAGATGAGAAAAAAGATAGAGGACGAACCTTTCGCTCGAACAGCTTGTTATACTGAATACATCAAACACAAGAATCTACTGTAAATCACGTCACATTCACTATGAAGCGAGTATTGTAAACACTGTTCTCCCAATAGTTTAGTATTTTCATAAGAGTGACATCATATTAAGAGTGATATGGGGGATACGTGA
>CM045743.1:45852642-45862642 GCA_024760905.1 Plotosus lineatus | reverse complement strand
ATTGATAAAGGACAGAGAGGGAAATGTATTGACTGTTGACAGAAGTGTGCTGGGAAGATGGAAAGAGTACTTTGAAGAGCTGATGAATGAGGAAAATGAGAGCGAAAAAAGAGTAGAACAGGTGACCGTTGAGGAGCAGGAAGTAGCAAAGATTAGTAAGGGTGAAGTGAGGAGGGCATTAAAGAGGATGAAGAATGGAAAGGCAGTTGGTCCTTATGACATACCGGTGGTGGTATGGAAGTGTCTAGGGGAGGTGGCAGTAAATTTTCTGACAAGAACATTTAACAAGGTCTTAGAGAGTGAGAAGATGCCAGAGGAATGGAGGAGAAGTGTGCTGGTGCCCATTTTTAAGAACAAGGGAGACGTGCAGAGTTGTGGCAACTACAGAGGGATAAAGTTGATGAGCCATACGATGAAATTATGGGAAAGAATAGTGGAAGCTAGACTAAGGGCAGAGGTCAGCATTTGTGAACAACAGTTTGGTTTCATGCCAAGAAAGAGCACCACAGGTGCAGTGTTTGCCTTGAGGATGTTAATGGAGAAGTACAGAGGGAGCTACATTGTGCCTTTGTGGATCTGGAAAAAGCATATGACAGGGTGCCGAGAGAAGAACTGTGGTATTGCATGAGGAAGTCTGGAGTGGCAGAGAAGTATGTTAGAGTGGTGCAGGACATGTATGAGAGATGTAAGACAGTGGTGAGGTGTGCTGTCGGTGTGACAGAAGAGTTCAAGGTGGAGGTGGGACTGCATCAAGGGTCAGCTCTCAGCCCCTTCTTGTTTGCTATGGTGATGGACAGGCTGACAGACGAGGTTAGACAAGATTCCCCATGGACTATGATGGTTGCAGATGACATTGTGGTCTGTAGTGAGAGTAGAGAACAAGTGCAGGAAAATCTAGAGAGGTGGCGGCATGCCCTGGAAAGGAGGGGAATGAAGATTAACCTCAGTAGGACAGAATACATGTGCATGAATGACAAGGACCCAAGAGGAATGGTGAGGTTACAGGGAGCAGAGATAAGAAAGGTGGAGGATTTTAAGTTCTTACAGTTTAAGTTCTCTCCGCATCCAGAGCAATGGAGAGTGTGGAAAAGAGGTGAAGAAGCGTGTGCAGGCAGGTTGGAATGGTTGGAGAAAAGTGTCCAGTGTGATGTGTGATAGGAGGGTATCGGCAAGAATGAAAGGAAAAGTGTGCAAGACGGTGTTGAGGCCAACGATGTTGTATGGTTTAGAAACAGTGTCCCTGGGGAAAAGACAGGAGGCAGAGCTGGAGGTAGCAGAGATGAAAATGTTGAGGTTCTCTTTGGGAGTAACGAGGATAGATAGGATTAGGAATATGCACATCAGAGGGACAGCCCATGTAAGATGTTTTGGAGACAAAGTCAGAGAGGCTAGATTGAGATGGTTTGGACATGTACAGAGGAGGGATAGTGAGTATATTGGTAATAGGATGCTGAGGTTGGAACTACCAGGCAGAAGGCCTAGAGGAAGACCAAAGAGAAGATTTATGGATGTGGTGAAGGTTGACATAAAGGTCGTTGGAGTAAGAGAAGAAGATGCAGAGGATAGGGAGAGATGGAGGCAGATCATGTGCTGTGCCGACCCCTGAAGGGAAAAGCCGAAAGGAAAAGAAGAAGATATATATATATATATATATATATATATATATATATATATATATATATATAATAATAAAAATAAAAGGACAGGACAAAGACTTTCTATTGAAACTCCATTTATCACTACAGATCTGTTTTCAAGGGGTGGTGAAAACATCCTCTCTCTTCAGGTGATTATCTTGATTATAGGCCTTTAGTTTTAGAGTGATGGATCCTCTTTGTTGTCAGCCGTATCCTGCTTCCAACGAGGGTGTGGTCTGTGTCGCAGTCTGCGCTATGGAAACTTCTAGTGTGGAGAACGCTGCTCAGATACGTGCGCCTGGTGAGGATAAGGTCTAGCTGGTGCCAGTGGCAAGATCTGGGGTGTCTCCAGGAAACTTTGTGGTGGTCTTTGCACTTGAAGTATGTATTTGTTACACACAGGCCATGATGGCAGCACAGCTCCAACAACCTCTGTCCATTCTCATTCATCCTGCCTATGCCGTGGTGACCAAGGCAGGAAGGCCAGGTGTCACAGTTGGCACCACTCTAGCATTGAAGTCTCCTAGTAGGTAAAGTCCATCAGTGCTGGGGATCCTGGAAATTGTATCATCCAGAGCCTCGTAAAACTGGTTCTTGGCCTCTGGGGTGGAACTGAGTGTTGGTGCATAAATGCTGAGGAGATTTACAAAACCTGCAGTTGTCGAGAGGTGTAAAGTGAGGATTCTCTCTGATCCACTGGTAGGAGGTTCAATCGCCGTCGTCAACGAGTTCTTCACAGCGAACCCTACACCATGCAGTCTCGGGCTGTCTTGTGGCAGGCCCTGCCAGTAGAAGGTGTAGTTGGCCTCTTTGATGGTACCACTGTCAGCCAGGTGTGTTTCCTGTAGACAAGCAATGTCGATATTCAGACGTGTCAGTTCATGGTCGATGACTGCAGGCTTGCAGGCATCGTCAATTTGCTGAAGATCACTTGTCAGTCCAGGACACATTGTCCGTACGTTCCAGCTTGCTATTCGAAGAGCTGGAGTCTTCGTATCTATCCGTTTTTGTCTGCCTGGTGCAGAATTTATAGCTTGCTTGTCGAGATGGTCAGTCCCTCAGCCCTACGCACCCAGCAAGTCAGGCGAGTTGTGGCGGGACAGCACCTTACTGGCTGTGGGCTGCCCAGCTTGGAGCGGGCGGTAGCTGTCCAGTGAGACACGATGGTCTCTCCCACTGTCGGAAGTAGCCCCAGGCGCCCGTATCCTACGCCAATCGGAATGAGCTTTTAACCGGTAACTGCTACTTCCCGTGTTGAGCCGAAGTCTTGCATCAACGCTGGAGTGTCCTCTCCAGTGCGCTACGAGCCTGGGCGGGAACTATGGAGAACTTGTGCTGCCCAGACATCAAGTCCCCCCTCTCGGCCTCGCTGATAGCATCCAAAGGAAAGGAAGATCCAGTACAATTTGGTACCAGCGCAGCTGCAGGAGTTGTCAGAAGGTAGGGGAATCCTCAGACCAACTGCCTTAGGGGCTCCACTCCGGATTTCTGTAGGGTTTACTCCTTAGCCTTCTCCCAACCAAAGGAATCCACAAGGCAGTGGGACTAATTAACCCATAGTTGGGGATTTGGGTCATGGGCATCAGGGCGTGTCCACACGCCGGTGGGCCTGCATGCCGCATGTCTGGGGGCCAAACCTCCTCCGAGTCCCCTGTAGTTCAACCTGAGTCCGCAAGGTACTCAATTACCATGTGTCGCCGCGAGGAGGCACTACATGGGACTTGATGGTGGAGAGGCTATGTACTGGCAGGAAGAGACTTACTCACTCGGCTCCCCTTTTCACAGGCAAGTTGCTAGCCAGCGGTGTTAGTTGAAAGCGAGAGGTGACAAGCACTACTACTACGACCACGACTACCACACTTGGCGCATCACAACACCCATTTGACACCATATATATATATATATATATATATATATATATATATATATATATATATATATATATATATATATATAGTGGTATAGGGTGCTGGATCGCTGGTCCAAAGGTTGGGGGTTCAAGTCCCACTCTCCACAAGTTTGCCACTGTCCCCCCTGTGCAGTTAACTGGGTTATCAAAGGCGGGCCATGTCTCTCACTGTCTATGGTGAGAGGTTGATGTAAAAGAACCATTGCTGACTTTCGTAAAGAGGAGCTGCAAAGCCGTCAGCGTGTTTCTGTCCCTTGCTAAAAGGGTTGTGTCAGAAAGGGCATCCGACCTTAAAACCTCTGCCAAATCAAACATGCGAATCACATGATTCACTGTGGCGAATCCTGAGTAAAAGGGAAAAAGGAAGACAGACACACAAACACACACACACACACACACACACGCATATACATATATACAGTATATGTGTGTGTGTGTGAGAGAGAGAGAGAGAGAGCATGTGTGTGTGTGTGTGAAAGAGAGAGAGAGCGAGAGAGAGAGAGAGAGACAGAGAGAGTGAGTGTGAGTATGTGTGAGTGTGTTTGTGTGTGTGTGTGTCTCTCTCTCCCTCCCTTTCTCCCTCTTTCTCTCCATTTCTCCCTCTTTCTCTCCCTTTCTCCATCTCTTTCTCACATTTCTTTCTCTCTCTCTTTCTCTCTCTCCCCCCTCTCTCTCCCTCTCTTTTTCTACACTGATCAGGGTGTTTACTTCTCACTGAATATCACAGAGACTGGGTTACATTACAGTGAAATCAAATTCAACCACGTGACCAATAGACACACCAATCCTGTTAAATATCCAACTGTGGTTACTCCAGCCTGAGAGATGTGTGTGTGTGTGTGTGTGTGTGTGTGTGTGTGTGTGTGTGTGTGTGTGTGGGGGGGGGGTTGTGCTGAGCTGGAATGAGTTTGATGTTTGTGATGAATAATAATAATAATATCTCCATTAATTATACTCAAGCAACTTTGGAGTACATAGAAACTCATACACGCACACACACACACACACACACTCTCTCTCTCTCTTTCACACACACACACACACACACACACACATCCTTTTATCTATTGATTATTAAAGAGCTGGTGGTGCAGTGGTTTACATGTCCACCTCACAGTAAGAGGGTTCTGGGTTCTCGTCCTGTGCTTGGGGCATTTTTTTTTTGGATTCTGTCCCCATTTCCTCCCCCAGAAGTTGTGTCCAATTTCCCCCATTAGATGATACCTTTCCTTTCACATGACTAGGACTGACCATCGAGGGGTGAAAGCATGCACACGCCCCTTCTATGACATGCCATGTTAGCCATACGCCTTTTTCCGACATTGCTACAGCGTGCATATTCGAGGGCGGTCTAACACATTTGGAGAGAAAACGCTATCTGCCTCCTCGTACGAATGAGCTCACAGGTGTGCGTGATCGGCTCGGGGCATTTCTGTGTGGAGTTTGCATGTTCTCCCCTCGTTGCTTGGGTTTCCTCAGGCTTGTCCGGTTTCCTCAAACACCCCAAAAACATGTGCAGTAGGCTGATTGTCTGTTCTAAAATCAGGAGGTGAGAGAGTGTGAGCGATTGATTGTGTGTGTTGCCCTGTGTTGGTCTGGGACGCTGTTCTGGGTGTACCTGGCTTGCGCCAGCCTCCTCACCACCCTAATTAAGTTTGAGCAGCTTAGAAAATGAATGAATTGGGTTCGAAAATGAGGGGGGGGGGTTGGGGGTAACACAGTTCCACTTTCCTTGAGTAATTTTACTGAAATTGAAAAGATGGTATAATTGAGGGCGAGCACAGCCAGGCGTCGTCATTAGGACGAGTCGATTTGAGCTTCATAAAGAGGTTGTTGATTTCTAACCACTCAGTCACCACATCCTGCAGGCTTTTACTGCCTCGGTGGGGGTTGATCATTGAGGTCGGTCCTAATAGACCAACAATCATTTCACTTATAGATTCCTTCTGCCTCATTTCTCCCCACAACCACACGGTCCACAAATGACTGGGTTTTAAAAGCGATCATCATTGTTTCCTTCACAGTTTGTGAAACCAACATCTCAGAGTCTATCCCAGCCAAATGTAGGTGAAGGTGGGGTAGATCGTGGACAGCCCACCAGATCCACACACAACCATTCACACTCACACCCAGGAGCAGTTTGGAACATCAACTTAGCCTACTGTGCATATCTTTGGACTGTTTGGAGGAAACCGGAAAACACAGATGGAACCCAAGCAAGCACAAAGACAACATGGAACTCCGTACAGAAACATCCTCACCAAGCCCGGGTTTAGTTGCCGCAAGGAGGGTGTGCGAACCACTACGCTACTGTTCAAATGTGCAACAAGACAATGCACCAACTTCTGCAGAGCATCAGAGCTGGTGGCCTTGAAATATATTCAACAGTACAGAAGGCCCTCGTTATTCACAAGGTTACGGTCATCTCCCGTCTGCGCATCCTGAAAATCATTCATTCTCTGTAACCGCTTCATCCTAACTAGGGTCACAGGGAGGCTGGTGCCCATCCCAGCCAACTCTGCGCGAGGGCAGAGTACACCCTGGACAGCTCGCCAGGCCATTGCAGGGTGGAAACACGCTGACGGCTTTGCAGCCTACTCTGGTCGAAAGTCAGCAATGGTTCTTTTACATGCCTCACACCATAGACAGTGAGAGACATGGCCAGCCTTTGATAACCCAGTTAGCTGCACTGGGGGGGGACACAGTGACAACCCTAGTGAATGTCCAGGGACAGGACATTGAGACAGTGGACAGTTTCAAATACCTGGGCGTTCACCTCAACAACAAACTGGACTGGTCCCACAACACCAACGCCCTGTACAAGAAGGGCCAGTGTCATCTCCACCTTCTGAGGAGACTTAGGTCCTTCGGAGTATGCAGACCTCTGCTCAGGACTTTTTATGACTCTGTGGTAGCCTCTGCAATCCTCTATGTTGCCATCTGCTGGGCCCCGGGCAGCACAGAGCGGGACAGGAAGAGACTGAACAAGCTGGTCAGGAGGGCCAGCTCTGTCCTCGGCTGCCCACTGGACTCTGTGGAGGAGGTGAGTGAGAGGAGGATGGTAGCAAAGCTCACATCCATCCTGGTCAACAGCTCTCACCCACTGCACCAGACTGTAGAGAAGCTGAGTAGCTCCTTCAGTGGACGACTGAGACATCCTCAGTGCAGGAAGGAGCGCTACCGCAGGTCGTTCATTCCCACCGCTGTCAGACTGTACAACGCCACTTTGTAACTGTCTGTGAAAATACCGGTTATGTGCAATAAAAACCCCGTGCACTTTAATCAACCACATCTACCCCACTGACTGTGAACCATATCAACCCATCTACTCTGCACTCAGATACATATACGTACACTTGAATATAGGCCAGTCTACAAAATTTTTTTTATTGTATATTACTTTTTATACTATTTATTTTCATATATGTGTATGTATATATATATATATATATATATATATATATATATATATATGTATATATATATAATATTAAATATTTATTTTATTGTTCTGTTCTCATTAACTCAAGGATGTCACTTTACTTTTCTGAGCTATTTTGCACCCCCTACTGACGGTACTTCAAGAGCCTGTAACAGTAAATTTCTCCATTGTGAGATTAATAAAGCTGTATCTTGTCTTATCTTATCTTATCTTAAATAAAGTGCTGAGGCTCCTTCCCAGAAGCTCGAGAAGATGCAGGACGTTTGAGTGACATCATAGTGCTTAAATAATCATCAAAAACACACGAAAAAAACGTGAATTCACAATTCAAGCAATTACGTTGATGACATGTGCACAAAGGGAAAAAAAGAGGTGTACACATAATCTGCAACCAATCAGCAGGAGGGAGAAACAACAGCTCTCAGCCATTGGCTACATTTGAATCACGTGCCAGTAATTTCTGGGGCTGCTGCTAACCCACAAGTATGCGGGGCCGTGGCCGGTGAACTGCGAATGGGCGGGGCCTGCTGTACTGAGGTATGTCTGTGTACACCTGGGGCATCATGTACAAAGGCTACGTGCACACCAAAATGAAGCGCCTGTCGTTTCCCACGGCAAAGTTCAGCTTTATCAAGAGCGAAATGCCGGTGGAAATATGCGGTACCTCTAGCTGATGCAAACGAACAATTAACACATCACCTTGTGTGCAGTTAGATGATGGAAATAAAAGCAAGTGCAGAGTGAAGCGGAAAATATCGTTAACAACAACGGCTGGTCTCGCAGAATAAGAAGACATTGCGACTGGTGCAGTAAGAGGAGAGTGAGGACGCAGAGACTCAGAGGATTTACTGGCACATAATGACAAAGGGGCTCATTGGCCACTTCATGTTCCCGAGGGAAATCCTCCTGGAACCGTACGCGGAGCTGCAACAGGCCTCGGAGTGCACACAGGTGCTGACCACACTGGGGTTCCTAACAACAGCGGGATTCCAGAGTGAGCCAGCTGACCGATCGGATCATGCAGGTCGACCCTGGCTGAACTGTGCTGGCTGTGTGGCACGGAATCATCCGCATGTCAGTCAAGTATCAAATTCCAATAAAGTGCAGCTGAAGAGCCCGAAATTAAAGCGCAGTTTGCAGCGAGGGCTGGTTTTCTGAAAAGCGCCACCACAGCATGAATTTGTTTACATCAACTAAAGCATTTTCATTTCAATGGGGCAGGCAGTAGCAGTGGATGGGGAGACGTCGGGGTCGGTGGAGGAATCCCGCGAGTCTGTGACCAGACAATGTGCCAAACAGTATATGTGCCACAATGTGCCACTTCAGTGAGGATCGTCTCTGATTCACATAAAATGCCACATTTATCGATCTTAATAATGTTTTATGGGTTTTCTGATCCTTCAGAGAGGGGGAAGCTCCGGTGCAAGGTTTTTTCCAAATATAATTTGCATATTTAAATGAGGAGGGATAATTTGCATAGACAGGGAGGGGTCACCCCACTCCGACATGTGCTCTGAATTCCATGTCGAGTCAGATGTTCAAAGGAAATGTGTTTGGGTTCATGTTTACAAACTGATTCGAACATCTGGATGTTTTTGTGCTTATGACACTTTCTGGATTTAGGTGTCCACCATTTTCCAGTAGGAATTCCACGCAAGTCTTTGTAAACAAGGCTCTGGTCATTCACCTGTTTTTTTCAACTCTTTCTGTGTTCTGATCGTCTAAGTCTTCATTTCCTCTGTGTAGTCATTGTAGTGTGTCAGCTTTAAGCTTGAATGCATAAAGTGGTGTGTTGTGTGATGCTTTTCTGCAAAACGCAGGTGAACAGAGTAATTATTAGAGTTACCAGAACCTTCCGGTCAGCTCAAACCCATCTCATTGTTCTCGAATGATCTATTAACACAAGTTTCAATCTGGATGAAGAACTGATGCAAACCATCCAGGAAACAACAGGCATGATAACAAGGCTATGGTCAACATCCCTGAGATCACTGAGGACTTTTTACCGCGCTAAGATTTGAATGAAACCTGATCTGCTCCTGATCTGTAGCTACAGGATTTTATGTGATGTGTGCGAGTGCTGTTTTATAGATATTAAAGTGTCTTCACTGAATGAGAAGAAAGCAATTAAATTAAATTAAAACAGATAAGAAATCAGGATTTGAAAAAGAGGTGATGATTGTCTGTTTATCAAAATTCAGCCGAAACAGAATAGAGCCTGAAATACAGCCCTGAGGAGTACCTATTGTTTACAAGGGGAAAAAAACTTATAGAAAAAAAGTACAGATCATTCTGTAACGTGCGTTAAATATCATACTGTGTCATCCGGTCAGTAATCAGAACACACTTGAAATGTTTTTTTTTTTTTTTTTTGCCTGAACACCATCAGGAAGTCATCTCCCTATTGTAATGAATTACAGCGATGACTGAGTGCTGCTCAGATGAAACAGAAGATGCATGACAAATCTTGACATGTCTCAAATGTAATGCCCAGATTATTCGTTTAGCTGCAAGAAAAACAAGCATAAAACAAATTCAATATAATTAAAGCAAATGAGGAGGATTCACAATTGCATTACTTTATCCATAAAATCTCATAAGGTGACATGCTGCAGCGCAACCCTTCTCCATAGTCGGATGGCCATGTATGTTCGTCTGTCTGCTCAGAGTCCCATTAGAGCAGAGGAGTGTGTGGAATGGTCTTTCACACACTCTTACAAGTGCCCTCCCTAAACACACACACACACACACACACACACACACACACACACACACAGTAATCTGATATGGAAGGGTGTGTACATTACACTATATAAATCTGTGTCGCCGGTAACGAGACGCTCACAAGCGAAACACTGGACAGGAAGCGAAGATCTCAGCAGGTAAAAGATGCTCTTTTCTTTCAAAAACATCAAGTGATGTTAAAGATGAAGATTCATTCATATTTACACTTCTAGAACTTTCTATATGAGAATGACAGGTGACATTTCGAGCTTCCTGTGATTGAGGATG
>CM045743.1:45795142-45847642 GCA_024760905.1 Plotosus lineatus | reverse complement strand
ACATGTGATCACCCTCATTAGTCAGAACTCTCCGCTAATGATTGAACCCAGCACAGGAACGGTGCCAGATTCTGTCGCCAGAACAAGTTGGGTCACTTTCCCATCCATGCCGCCGCCTTTGCAGGCGCCAAAAGGTCCATGGAGGTGATTCTCCAGAAAGGTCAGCTGTCTCTCTCTATGTGTTCCATCACACTGATGTACAGCATCAACATCACATCTGTTCCTCCACTCAGGAGAGGAGATGGGCATGCCCACTGAGAGACACATGAACTACGTGGACAAATCCATCAGCAGTCCTCTTCACCTGGCCGTACGTGGCGGAAGTCTGGAGGTCATCAAACTCTGCATTGCTCATGGAGCCAAAATCGACCAGCAGCAGGTAAGGACACCTCAACCCTGAGGTTCCCTTCACCCAGAGCTCCGAGGCTAATGAGAATTAAACTCATACTGTGCTGCTAGTCTCCTCTGTTGTTTGTTACATCTGTTGCCCACTTGTACCTGGGGTCAATGTGGATTCGGATCACGTTGCAGGTGAACAGTCACTCGATTGCATGTTTCTGTTGCATTGAATGATTTGACAGCAGATGGGCTTGCTGGACTTTGGGACCTTCCGTGAGATGCCCTTGTGGAAGAGATAGTCATGCGAGTGTATCCACTCTGAGAAACATCAAACATTGTGATCAGTTAAAGCTAAAACTATTAAAATAATGAAGCGCATCCAAAGAGCTCAAACTCCTACCAAGCCCAAATATTCCCCATGTGAACAGATTTATTAAAACTCATCTCCTTCTCACAATGTTAAAGAAGCCTTAATTTAATCCAGATCAGCTTCAAAATCTAATGTAGTCGTCCTTCTCCGGGTGGGGCCAGGTGTGGTGGTGAGAGTGCTAGACTTATGATTGCAAGGTCACGGGTTCGAATCCCCATAAAACTCTCACTGTACCAAGACCCCTGGATAAAGTTTTAAACCGGGGGTTAAACAGAACAAACCGGGGTAAAGTGGAACAAACTGGGGTAAAACAAAACAAACCAGGGTAAAACAGAACAAACCGGGGTAAAGCAGAACAAACTGGGTAAAATAGAACAAACCAGGGGTTAAACAGAACAAACCGGGGTAAAGCAGAACAAACCGGGGTAAACCAGAACAAACCGGGGGTAAAACAGAACAAACCAGGGTAAAACAGAACAAACCAGGGTAAAACAAAACAAACCGGGGATAAAACAGAACAAACCGAGGTAAAGCAGAACAAACCGGGGTAAAACAAAACAAACCAGGGTAAAACAGAACAATCCAGGGTAAAACAAAACAAACCGGGGATAAAACAGAACAAACCGGGGTAAAGCAGACCATACTGTGGTAAAACAAAACAAACCAAGGTAAAGCAGAACAAACTGGGGTAAAACAGAACAAACCGGGGGTAAAACAGAACAATCCGGGGGTCAAACAGAACAAACCGGGGTAAAGCAGAACAAACCAGGGTTAAAACAGAACAAACCGGGGGTTAAACAGAACAAACCGGGGTAAAGCAGAACAAACCGGGGTAAAACAAAACAAACCAGTGTAAAACAGAACAAACCCAGGGTAAAGCAGAACAAACCGGTGTAAAACAGAACAAACCGGTGGTAAAACAGAACAAACCGGGGTAAAGCAGAACAAACCGGGGTAAAACAAAACAAACCGGGGGTAAAACAGAACAAACTGGGGTGAAACAAAACAAACCGGGGTAAAGCAGAACAAACCGGGGTAAACCAGAACAAACCGGGGGTAAAACAGAACAAACCAGGGTAAAACAGAACAAACCAGGGTAAAACAAAACAAACCAGGGTAAAGCAGAAAAAACCGGGGTAAAACAGAACAAACCGGGGGTTAAACAGAACAAACCGGGGTAAAGCAGAACAAACTGGGGTAAAACAGAACAAACCAGGGTAAAACAGAACAAACCGGGGTAAAGCAGAACAACCCGGGGTAAAACAGAACAACCCGGGGTAAAGCAGAACAGAACAACCCGGGGTAAAGCAGAACAAACCAGGGTTAAACAGAACAAACCAGGGGTAAAACAGAACAAACCAGGGTAAAACAGAACAAACCAGGGTAAAAAAAAACAAACCGGGTATAAAACAGAACAAACTGGGGTAAAACAAAACAAACCAGGGTAAAACAGAACAAACCGGGGTTAAAACAGAACAAACCGGGGGTAAAGCAGAACAAACCGACGTAAAGCAGAACAAACTGGGGTAAAACAAAACAAACCGGGGTAAAACAGAACAAACCAGGGTAAAACAAAATAAACCAGGGTAAAATAGAACAAACAGGGGGTTAAACAGAACAAACCGGGGTAAAGCAGAACAAACTGGGGTAAAACAAAACAAACCCGGGGTAAAGTAGAACAAACCGGGGTAAAACAGAACAAACCGGGGTAAAACAGAACAAACCAGGGGAAAACAGAACAAACTGGGGTAAAGCAGAACAAACTGGGGTAAAACAGAACAAACCAGGGTAAAACGGAACAAACCGGGGGTAAAGCAGAACAACCCGGGGTAAAACAGAACAACCCGGGGTAAAGCAGAACAACCCGGGGTAAAGCAGAACAACCTGGGGTAAAACAGAACAACCCGGGGTAAAGCAGAACAAACCGGAGTAAAACAGAACAAACCGGGGTAAAAGAGAACAAACCGGGGTAAAACAGAACAAATCGGGGATAAAATAGAACAAACCGGGGTAAAGCAGAAAAAAACCGGGGTAAAACAGAACAAACCGGGGTAAAGCAGAACAACCCAGGGTAAAAGAGAACAAACCAGGGTAAAACAGAACAAACCGGGGGTAAAACAGAACAATCCGGGGGTAAAACAGAACAAACAGGGGTAAAGCAGAACAAACCGGGGTAAAACAGAACAAACCGGGGTAAAGCAGAACAACCCAGGGTAAAAGAGAACAAACCAGGGTAAAACAGAACAATCCGGGGGTCAAACAGAACAAACAGGGGTAAAGCAGAACAAACCAGGGTAAAACAGAACAAACCAGGGTTAAAACAGAACAAACCGGGGGTAAAGCAGAACAAACCGACGTAAAGCAGAACAAACTGGGGTAAAACAAAACAAACCGGGGTAAAACAGAACAAACCAGGGTAAAACAAAATAAACCAGGGTAAAATAGAACAAACAGGGGGTTAAACAGAACAAACCGGGGTAAAGCAGAACAAACTGGGGTAAAATAAAACAAACCCGGGGTAAAGTAGAACAAACCGGGGTAAAACAGAACAAACCGGGGTAAAACAGAACAAACCAGGGGAAAACAGAACAAACTGGGGTAAAGCAGAACAAACTGGGGTAAAACAGAACAAACCAGGGTAAAACGGAACAAACCGGGGGTAAAACAGAACAACCTGGGGTAAAGCAGAACAACCTGGGGTAAAGCAGAACAACCCGGGGTAAAACAGAACAACCCGGGGTAAAGCAGAACAAACTGGAGTAAAACAGAACAAACCGGGGTAAAAGAGAACAAACCGGGGTAAAACAGAACAAATCGGGGATAAAATAGAACAAACCGGGGTAAAGCAGAAAAAAACCGGGGTAAAACAGAACAAACCGGGGTAAAGCAGAACAACCCAGGGTAAAACAGAACAAACCAGGGTAAAACAGAACAATCCGGGGGTCAAACAGAACAAACAGGGGTAAAGCAGAACAAACCGGGGTAAAACAGAACAAACCGGGGTAAAACAGAACAAACCGGGGTAAAACAGAACAAACCGGGGTAAAGCAGAACAACCCGGGGTAAAAGAGAACAAACCAGGGTAAAGCAGAAAAAACCGGGGTAAAACAGAACAAACCGGGGGTTAAACAGAACAAACCGGGGTAAAGCAGAACAAACTGGGGTAAAACAAAACAAATCGGGGATAAAATAGAACAAACCGGGGTAAAGCAGAAAAAAACCGGGGTAAAACAGAACAAACCAGAGTAAAACAAAACAAACCGGGGTAAAGCAGAACAACCCGGGGTAAAAGAGAACAAACCGGGGGAAAACAGAACAAACTGGGGTAAAGCAGAACAAACTGGGGTAAAACAGAACAAACCAGGGGTAAAGCAGAACAACCCGGGGTAAAACAGAACAACCCGGGGTAAAGCAGAACAACCCGGGGTAAAGCAGAACAACCTGGGGTAAAACAGAACAACCCGGGGTAAAGCAGAACAAACCGGAGTAAAACAGAACAAACCGGGGTAAAAGAGAACAAACCAGGGTAAAGCAGAAAAAACCGGGGTAAAACAGAACAAACCGGGGGTTAAACAGAACAAACCGGGGTAAAGCAGAACAAACTGGGGTAAAACAAAACAAATCGGGGATAAAATAGAACAAACCGGGGTAAAGCAGAAAAAAACCGGGGTAAAACAGAACAAACCAGAGTAAAACAAAACAAACCGGGGTAAAGCAGAACAACCCGGGGTAGAAGAGAACAAACCGGGGGTTAAACAGAACAAACCGGGGTAAAGCAGAACAAACCGGGGGTTAAACAGAACAAACCGGGGTAAAGCAGAACAAACTGGGGTAAAACAAAACAAATCGGGGATAAAATAGAACAAACCGGGGTAAAACAAAACAAACCGGGGTAAAGCAGAACAACCCAGCGTAAAACAGAACAACCCAGGGTAAAAGAGAACAAACCAGGGTAAAACAGAACAAGCCGGGGTAAAGCAGAACAACCCGGGGTAAAAGAGAACAAACCAGGGTAAAGCAGAAAAAAACGGGGATGAAATAGAACAAACCGGGGTAAAACAGAACAAACCGGGGGTAAAACAGAACAATCCGGGGGTTAAACAGAACAAACCGGGGTAAAGCAGAACAAACTGGGGTAAAACAAAACAAATCGGGGATAAAATAGAACAAACCGGGGTAAAGCAGAAAAAAACCAGGGTAAAACAGAACAAACCAGAGTAAAACAAAACAAACTGGGGTAAAACAAAACAAATCGGGGATAAAATAGAACAAACCGGGGTAAAGCAGAAAAAAACCGGGGTAAAACAGAACAAACCGGGGTAAAGCAGAACAACCCGGGGTAAAACAGAACAAACTGGGGTAAAACAGAACAAACCAGGGTAAATCAGAACAAACCAGGGTAAAACAGAACAAACCGGGGTAAAGCAGAACAACCCGGGGTAAAAGAGAACAAACCAGGGTAAAGCAGAAAAAACCGGGGTAAAACAGAACAAACCGGGGGTTAAACAGAACAAACCGGGGTAAAGCAGAACAACCCGGGGTAAAAGAGAACAAACCGGGGGTTAAATAGAACAAACCGGGGTAAAGCAGAAAAAAACCGGGGTAAAACAGAACAAACCAGAGTAAAACAAAACAAACTGGGGTAAAACAAAACAAATCGGGGATAAAATAGATCAAACCGGGGTAAAGCAGAAAAAAACCGGGGTAAAACAGAACAAACCGGGGTAAAGCAGAACAACCCGGGGTAAAAGAGAACAATCCAGCGTGAAACAGAACAAACCGGGGTAAAACAGAACAAACCAGAGTAAAACAGAACAAACCGGGGTAAAGCAGAACAACCCGGGGTAAAAGAGAACAAACCAGGGTAAAGCAGAAAAAAACGGGATAAAACAGAACAAACCAGGGTAAAACAGAACAAACCGGGGTAAAGCAGAACAACCCAGGGTAAAAGAGAACAAACCAGGGTAAAACAGAACAAACCAGAGTAAAACAGAACAAACCGGGGTAAAGCAGAAAAAAACGGGATAAAACAGAACAAACTGGGGGTAAAACAGAACAATCCGGGGGTTAAACAGAACAAACCGGGGTAAAGCAGAACAAACTGGGGTAAAACAAAACAAAGCAGGGTAAAACGGAACAAACCGGGGGTAAAACAGAACAACCCGGGGTAAAGCAGAACAAACCGGAGTAAAACAGAACAAACCGGGGTAAAAGAGAACAAACCGGGGTAAAAGAGAACAAACCGGGGTAAAGCAGAAAAAAAACGGGGTAAAACAGAACGAACCAGAGTAAAACAGAACAAACCGGGGTAAAGCAGAACAACCCGGGGTAAAAGAGAACAAACCGGGGGTTAAACAGAACAAACCGGGGTAAAGCAGAACAAACCGGGGGTTAAACAGAACAAACCGGGGTAAAGCAGAACAAACTGGGGTAAAACAAAACAAATCGGGGATAAAATAGAACAAACCGGGGTAAAGCAGAAAAAAACGGGATAAAACAGAACAAACCAGCGTAAAACAGAACAAACCGGGGTAAAGCAGAACAACCCAGGGTAAAAGAGAACAAACCAGGGTAAAACAGAACAAACCAGAGTAAAACGGAACAACCCGGGGGTAAAACAGAACAACCCGGGGTAAAGCAGAACAAACCGGAGTAAAACAGAACAAACCGGGGTAAAAGAGAACAAACCGGGGTAAAGCAGAAAAAAAACGGGGTAAAGCAGAAAAAAAACGGGGTAAAGCAGAACAAACCAGAGTAAAACAGAACAAACTGGGGTAAAGCAGAACAAACCGGGGTAAAGCAGAAAAAAACAGGATAAAACAGAACAAACCAGGGTAAAACAGAACAACCCGGGGTAAAGCAGTACAAACCGGAGTAAAACAGAACAAACCGGGGTAAAAGAGAACAAACCGGGGTAAAACAGAACAAACCGGGGTAAAGCAGAACAACCCAGGGTAAAAGAGAACAAACCAGGGTAAAACAGAACAAACCGGGGTAAAACAGAACAAACCGGGGTAAAACAGAACAACCGGGGTAAAAGAGAACAAACCAGGGTAAAGCAGAAAAAACCGGGGGTAAAACAGAACAATCCGGGGGTTAAACAGAACAAACCGGGGTAAAGCAGAACAACCCAGGATAAAACAAAACAAACCAGGGTAAAAGCGGAACAAACCGGGGTAAAGCAGAACAACCGGGTAAAACAGAACAACCCGGGTAAAGCAGTACAAACCGGAGTAAAACAGAACAAACCGGGGTAAAACAGAACAACCCGGGGTAAAACAGAACAACCCGGGGTAAAGCAGTACAAACCGGAGTAAAACAGAACAAACCGGGGTAAAAGAGAACAAACCGGGGTAAAACAGAACAAACCGGGGTAAAGCAGAACAACCCAGGGTAAAAGAGAACAAACCAGGGTAAAACAGAACAAACCGGGGTAAAACAGAACAACCCGGGGTAAAACAGAACAACCCGGAGTAAAACAGAACAAACCGGGGTAAAGCAGAAAAAAACGGGATAAAACAGAACAAACTGGGGGTAAAACAGAACAGCCCGGGGGTTAAACAGAACAAACCGGGGTAAAGCAGAACAAACCGGAGTAAAACAGAACAAACCGGGGTAAAAGAGAACAAACCGGGGTAAAACAGAACAAACCGGGGTAAAGCAGAACAAACCGGGGTAAAACAGAACAAACCGGGGTAAAAGAGAACAAACCGGGGTAAAACAGAACAAACCGGGGTAAAGCAGAAAAAAAACGGGGTAAAACAGAACAAACCAGAGTAAAACAGAACAAACCGGGGTAAAGCAGAACAACCCGGGGTAAAAGAGAACAAACCGGGGTAAAGCAGAAAAAAACGGGATAAAACAGAACAACCCAGGGTAAAACAGAACAAACCAGCGTAAAACAGAACAAACCGGGGTAAAGCAGAACAACCCGGGGTAAAAGAGAACAAACCAGGGTAAAGCAGAAAAAAAACGGGATAAAACAGAACAAACCAGGGTCAAACAGAACAAACCGGGGTAAAGCAGAACAACCCAGGGTAAAAGAGAACAAACCAGGGTAAAACAGAACAAACCAGAGTAAAACAGAACAAACCGGGGTAAAGCAGGACAACCCGGGGTAAAAGAGAACAAACCGGGGTAAAGCAGAACAAACTGGGGGTAAAACAGAACAATCCGGGGGTTAAGCAGAAAAAAACGGGATAAAACAGAACAAACCAGGGTAAAACAGAACAAACCGGGGTAAAGCAGAACAACCCAGGGTAAAAGAGAACAAACCAGGGTAAAACAGAACAAGCCGGGGTAAAAGAGAACAAACCGGGGTAAAACAGAACAAATCGGGGATGAAATAGAACAAACCGGGGTAAAGCAGAAAAAAACGGGATAAAACAGAACAAACCAGGGTAAAACAGAACAAACCGGGGTAAAGCAGAACAACCCAGGGTAAAAGAGAACAAACCAGGGTAAAACAGAACAAGCCGGGGTAAAAGAGAACAAACCGAGGTAAAACAGAACAAATCGGGGATGAAACAGAACAAACCGGGGTAAAGCAGAACAACCCAGGGTAAAAGAGAACAAACCAGGGTAAAACAGAACAAACCGGGGGTAAAACAGAACAATCCGGGGGTCAAACAGAACAAACGGGGTAAAGCAGAACAAACCAGGGTAAAACAGAACAAACCGGGGTAAAGCAGAACAACCCGAGGTAAAAGAGAACAAACCAGGGTAAAGCAGAAAAAACCGGGGTAAAACAGAACAAACCGGGGGTTAACAGAACAAACCGGGGTAAAGCAGAACAAACCGGGGGTTAAACAGAACAAACCAGAGTAAAACAAAACAAACCAGGGTAAAGCAGAACAACCCGGGGTAAAGCAGAACAAACCGGGGGTTAAACAGAACAAACCGGGGTAAAGCAGAACAAACCGGGGGTAAAACAGAACAAACCGGGGTAAAGCAGAACAAACTGGGGTAAAACAAAACAAATCGGGGATAAAATAGAACAAACCGGGGTAAAGCAGAAAAAAACGGGATAAAACAGAACAAACCAGCGTAAAACAGAACAAACCGGGGTAAAGCAGAACAACCCAGGGTAAAAGAGAACAAACCAGGGTAAAACAGAACAAACCAGAGTAAAACAGAACAAACCGGGTAAAGCAGGACAACCCGGGTAAAAGAGAACAAACCGGGTAAAGCAGAAAAAAACGGGATAAAACAGAACAAACTGGGGTAAAACAGAACAATCCGGGGTTAAACAGAACAAACCGGGTAAAGCAGAACAAACTGGGGTAAAACAAAACAAAGCAGGGTAAAACGGAACAAACCGGGGGTAAAACAGAACAACCCGGGGTAAAGCAGAACAAACCGGAGTAAAACAGAACAAACCGGGGTAAAAGAGAACAAACCGGGGTAAAAGAGAACAAACCGGGTAAAGCAGAAAAAAGCGGGTAAAACAGAACGAACCAGAGTAAAACAGAACAAACCGGGGTAAAGCAGAACAACCCGGGGTAAATGAGAACAAACCGGGGGTTAAACAGAACAAACCGGGGTAAAGCAGAACAAACCGGGGGTTAAACAGAATAAACCGGGGTAAAGCAGAACAAACTGGGGTAAAACAAAACAAATCGGGGATAAAATAGAACAAACCGGGGTAAAGCAGAAAAAAACGGGATAAAACAGAACAAACCAGCGTAAAACAGAACAAACCGGGGTAAAGCAGAACAACCCAGGGTAAAAGAGAACAAACCAGGGTAAAACAGAACAAACCAGAGTAAAACAGAACAAACCGGGGTAAAGCAGGACAACCCGGGGTAAAAGAGAACAAACCGGGGTAAAGCAGAAAAAAAACGGGATAAAACAGAACAAACTGGGGGTAAAACAGAACAATCCGGGGGTTAAACAGAACAAACCGGGGTAAAGCAGAACAAACTGGGGTAAAACAAAACAAAGCAGGGTAAAACGGAACAAACCGGGGGTAAAACAGAACAACCCGGGGTAAAGCAGAACAAACCGGAGTAAAACAGAACAAACCGGGGTAAAAGAGAACAAACCGGGGTAAAGCAGAAAAAAAACGGGGTAAAGCAGAAAAAAAACGGGGTAAAGCAGAACAAACCAGAGTAAAACAGAACAAACCGGGGTAAAGCAGAACAACCCGGGGTAAAAGAGAACAAACCGGGGTAAAGCAGAAAAAAACGGGATAAAACAGAACAAACCAGGGTAAAACAGAACAACCCGGGGTAAAGCAGTACAAACCGGAGTAAAACAGAACAAACCGGGGTAAAAGAGAACAAACCGGGGTAAAACAGAACAAACCGGGGTAAAGCAGAACAACCCAGGGTAAAAGAGAACAAACCAGGGTAAAACAGAACAAACCGGGGTAAAACAGAACAAACCGGGGTAAAACAGAACAACCGGGGTAAAAGAGAACAAACCAGGGTAAAGCAGAAAAAACCGGGGGTAAAACAGAACAATCCGGGGGTTAAACAGAACAAACCGGGGTAAAGCAGAACAACCCAGGATAAAACAAAACAAACCAGGGTAAAACGGAACAAACCGGGGGTAAAGCAGAACAACCCGGGGTAAAACAGAACAACCCGGGGTAAAGCAGTACAAACCGGAGTAAAACAGAACAAACCGGGGTAAAACAGAACAACCCGGGGTAAAACAGAACAACCCGGGGTAAAGCAGTACAAACCGGAGTAAAACAGAACAAACCGGGGTAAAAGAGAACAAACCGGGGTAAAACAGAACAAACCGGGGTAAAGCAGAACAACCCAGGGTAAAAGAGAACAAACCAGGGTAAAACAGAACAAACCGGGGTAAAACAGAACAAACCGGGGTAAAAGAGAACAAACCGGGGTAAAACAGAACAAACCGGGGTAAAGCAGAACAACCCGGGGTAAAACAGAACAACCCGGGGTAAAGCAGTACAAACCGGAGTAAAACAGAACAAACCGGGGTAAAAGAGAACAAACCGGGGTAAAAGAGAACAAACCGGGGTAAAACAGAACTCGCAATATAAATAAAATGTCATTGAAGACTCTAAATGAAATATGATTGACATTGCGATGGTAATTTCATGCTTTGAAATTTGACTCCATGTAATCCGAAACATTTCTCTCGGCGTCTCTGCAGTGTGATAAATCCACGGCGCTCCACTTTGCCTGCACTCAGGGAGCCACCGAAGCCGTGAAGGTGATGCTGCAGGCGTACGAGAGAGTGCGCGACATCATCAACATCACAGATGGAGCCTCTCAAACACTGCTGCATAAGTATTCACACAGCACAGCGCTCATGATCTCTGGATTGTGATTGATCAGAGTAAAAGATGCTGATTCTAATTCAGTGGCTCGTCCAGTAATACAGCCGCAGCTCACAGGTTCACACTGAAATAAAACCCTGACTTGAATCTGTGATCGTTTCTCTAGCAACAGATTCTGGGGGCGTGTACTGTACACTGGACACTCCACTGATAATACGAAACATTATTAGATTAAAAATTGCTTCATGTGAACGACTTTCGGAATATAACATTCATAAAATTATGTAACAGATAAAATGTAATTAGCCCTGGAATAAAATGAATCAAACTCTGGAGCAATAGAGGTAAATAATAAAATGAATCATCACCATCATCATCATTATCATCACCACACCATTTCATTCCTGTTCTCCCTCTGGCAGGGCAGCCATTTTTGATCACTTTGAGCTGGTGGAGTATCTGATCTCACAGGTGAGATGATCAGCACAGATTAGAGATGATCTATCACAAGCAACCTATTATGTGGCTAGTTCTCACTTTAACTCTCAATCCACTCGTCTACTGAGCACTTCACACTGAAGCTTGATCCAGCCTGACCTGGGGCATCCTGACTAGCTCACAGTGTTGCTTGTTAGCTAATTAGCTAATTAGCATTCTGTCACTTTAAGGAAGGTAGAAAGAAGCTATTTGTTTTCTTTGATAGCTGACAGTGTTTTTCAGGGCGCTGACATCGACTTCACCGACTGTAAAGGCCACTCGCCACTGCTGCTAGCAACCAGCTGCGGTGCCTGGAGGACGGTGAACCTTCTGCTGTCACATGGTAATCTTCAGCGAGCTTTTTACAAAGACTCGGTAAGAACAATGGAAATAAAGACTAATTTAGATATTGTATTTCTTGTGTTTGGTATCAGGTGCGGATCTGATGGTTAAAGACAAAGCTGGATGTAACTTCCTGCACCTAGCCATCTTACAGCCTCGAGGTCTGAAGAACCTTCCGGAAGAAGTTCTCCAGGTGATACACACTCTCTGCTTTCTGAACTTTATCTTCATTATAATGCTAATCATAATGTTCCTTGTCACGCTGAGGTTCCACATTCAACATTTACTGACAGCAAGAAGGTCCTGGGTTCGATTCCCAGCACAGAAATTTCTGTGTGGAGTTTGCATGTTCTCGCTGTACTTGTATGAGTTTTCTCCGGGTACCTCAGCTTCCTCTCACGGTACAAAAACATGCACATTCATTTTCTGAGCCGCTTAATCCTAATTAGGGTCGCGGGGAGGCTGGTGCCCATCTCAGCGGACTCTAGACGAGGGCAGAGTACACCCTGGACGGCTCACCAGGCCATCGCAGGGCAGAAACATGCTGACGGCTTTGCAGCTCCTTGTGTCGAAAGTCAGCAATGGTTCTTTTACATCAGGGGTGTCAAACTCGTGCCACAAAGGGCCATGTGGCTGCAGGTTTTTGTTTCAACCAAGCAGCAGCACACCTGACTTGGATCATTCAAACAACTGATAAGAGTCTTCAGCCAGTTGATTGGTCAGTCTCTGAACAGGCATACAGATTGACCAATCAGCTGCCCGAAGACTCTTATCAGTTGTTTGAATGAGCCAAGTCAGGTGTGCTGTAGCTTGGTTGAAACAAAAACCTGCAGCCACATGGCCCTTTGTGGCACGAGTTTGACACCCCTGTTTTACATGAACCTCTTGCCGCAGACAGTGAGAGACATGGCCGGCCTTTGATAACCCAGTTAGTGCACTGGGGGGACAGCAGTGACAATTGTTGACAGTGGGGCTTGATCCCCCAACCTTAGGATCGGTAATCCAGCACCTTACCACTGAGCAACCACTGCCCCCACAAACTGTACAGCACAGTAGGCTAATTGTTCCAAACTGCCCCTCGGTGTGAGTGTGAATGGTTGTGTCTGTTTTGGTCCCGCGATGATCTGGTGAGCTGTCCAGGGTGCTCTGCCCTCACCCAAACTTAGCTGAGATTGGCACCAGCCTCCCCACAAAAAAAAAAAAAAAAAAAAAAAAAAAAGAGAGAGAAAATGAGGCTTTACTGTCACCTAGTGTTAATGAGAATTTACTCACGATCACTAGTTTCAGCAGCAGCTGTTTGTTTGGGTGATTTCATTACTCGCGATTTATTTATCATTGTTGCAGCACGAGAGCGTGAGAGAGCTGCTGAATGATGAAGACGCTGAGGGCTGCACACCCCTTCACTATGCCTGCAGGTTGGGAATCCCTGACTCAGTGAAGAACATGCTTGGCCTGGAGGTCTCACTAGACCAGAAGTCCAAGCAGAAGAAATCAGCCTTACACTTTGCTGCCGAGTAAGTGTATAGAGAGAAGAAGCATCAAAATGTCTGGTCTGAAAATCATGAGTGGTAAAAGTGAGGTTAGTGCACCAAATCATAGTCTGAACATCTAGGTGTGAGTAGATATAAACTCAATGAGCATATTCCTATTCATGAGCCAAAGCTCTGATCTCCAGGACTAATCCACTTATCCTCATGAATACACATCTGATCTTCATGCGTAAACATCTGAACTGATCTATATGAGTGGGAAATCTTCATGATCATCACAAATAGAATCTTTAAACTAAACTTTCAGAACCAACAACAGTGATATTCATGAGTAGATCCACAGATCAGGTCTTTACTTAATGAAACTCTAAACTCAATAACCAGGAGCTTAGATGTTCAAAGAGTAGGAGATCAGATCATGAGAGTTGAAGAGAAGTTCTGATGTCACTGTGATCCGCAGGTACGGGAGGATCAACACATGTCACCGGCTCCTGGAGACCATGACGGACACACGGCTGCTCAACGAGGGGGATGAGAAGGGTTTGACACCGTTACACCTGGCATCACGTGGCGGCCATGTTAAAGTGGTGGAGCTGCTCCTCAGGAAAGGTGCTCTGTTCCACAGGTACAGAGAAGCTTTATCATTAATGTGATCACCAGGAGCTGAAGGAACAAACCGGATGGGCTCTGAAGTCATAGTGTTCTGTTCGTTCTGTCGTGTGCAGTGATTATAAAGGCTGGTCCTGTTTGCATCACGTTGCAGCTGAAGGCTACACGCAGACCATGGACAGCTTACTCATGTCCAACATCAAACTCCTGGACAAAACCGATGGAGATGGGGTAGGTGTCTGGGTTTTATCTGGATCTTGATTCTGATTGGTTGGTGTTGAAGGTGTCATTACAGCAGTTTTATATTAATGCCCTCGTGCTGATGCATCATTGCTTCTATAGTGACAGATTGTTTCATTGTCCATCAGTGATAGTGCTTTGATGTACAGCCATAACGTTAAGTTTTACAACATCTTCTGAACAGAGGAATTTACGCTTCCTTGCGTTTCTCTTCCATGATGCAGATGGTGGCGGTTCATAACTGCTCTGCCGTAATTGAAAAGAAAAACTAAGTTGTTTCATGAATACAGGGACTCCTCACTTTCCGCAGTTAATTGGGACCGAGATCCCGACGCGAGCACCGAATTTCGCGATGTAGGATCAACCCCCACCCCCCCCGACTGATGTATACGTACATGTATATATGTATATAATATCAACAAATACATATTCAATCCTATAAATGCTTATAATAATTAAACATTCAAAAATAATACATAAGACACATACAGATGCATGCACGCACGCAGATGCACACCTTACAAAAATGTAAGTAGTTTTGATGGGAGGTTTTGGGTTGTTATTTGTTTTGTGTTTGTTTAGGGTTTTTTTTTTTTTTTTTTGCATAATTGGCCTTATTTTGCGACATTGTTCTTAACTTTTCCCCTATTCTTCCTTAATTTCATTATTTTTTAATTCTATGAATATTTAAAAAAAAAAAACGTGATGCACTGAAGTCACATGAATTGAAGCGTGAAGTAGCGAGGAATCCCTGTATTCTACGCTTACTGGAACTATAATTGGATAAAAATGGGGCCTTGTCTTTCTGAAGGAGGTGTGCAATGCTAATGATTAGCTAGGGCTAGTGGCCCTCTCGCAGCAAGAAAGTCTTGGGTTTGAGACTCAATCTCTGTGAGGCTGCCTCTATGTGGTATTTGCATGTTACCACCGTTGATTGTGTGGGTTTCCTCTGAGTGCTTCGCTTTCTTCCTACAGTCCAAACACATGCAGATTAAATGAACCCTCTGCTCCAAATTGCCCCAATATGTGGGTGCGAATGGTTGTATGATTGTGTTGCCCTGCAATGGACTGGCAAATTGTTCAGGGTGTACCCTGTCTTTGCTCAGAGCGGGCTGAGATAGGCTCCACCTCCTGCAACCCTAATAAAGATTTCAAACTGCTGTGGCATAAGAGGAATAAAACCTGCTGTTGTAGGAAACTAATCTAATATTATATAATGTAATATTTTATGAACCTATGCATTATACAGTTGATGTAAGTGATTATAATTACACTGGTGCATTGTGGGATATGTTGTGTAAGAACACAGCGCTGCACTTAGCTGCCCGAGCTGGACACGTTGCTGCCGTTCGCCTGCTGCTGTCCAGAGGAGCTCAGATCCTTCTGAACTGCAGCGACGCCTCCTTCCTGCATGAGGCCATACTGAACGGGAGGAAAGACGTCACGAGTGCCGTGATTGACAGCGACAGGTGAGTATGTTCGATCCGTACCTCAATCCCATTAACACAGGCGTGGCCCCTGTGTCTTCTAGGAGGTGTGGCTTTTCCATCTGTCAATTGTATTTAAGAAGGCATGGCCTATGTGTCTATCACTTTTATTGAATTTGCTTGATCGGCATGCTGTGGGAAGGTGACTGTCCCCTTGCAGCCCCTGGTGGGGTTTATTCATTGATTAAGATTTAACTGAGCGTAATAAAGCTCCACATGGTGCTAAAGGTCACGTGTGTGTTTACTACTGTAGATGTGAGGAGGCCATGACCATGTTTAAAGTGAAGTCTGCCAAACGCTGCCCCGTCCTGGACATGATTGAGTTTCTCCCCGAGTGTTTTAGGGTGAGATCATGTTTCTAGCCTCAGTGACCCAAACAGTCAGTATAACTGACATTAGATGAATTATATTGTTGATATATAAAATATTTTTTTCTTCCAGCATCTCTTAGACACCTGCATTAAGGAGTCAGAGGAAGACGTGAATTCCTTCAGCTACTACGTGGGTTTCAGCCGAAATAAAATGCTGATGTGAAATAATTTCTTCTGAAAGCTGAAAAGTCGCTAATCACCACTTCCTGTTCTGTTTGATGGGCAGCTGGAGTATAATTTCCAGTGGCTTCAGCAGCCGATACAGTACACCAAGTATTCTGAGAAACAAGAGACAGAAGACGAATACAAACCCCTGACTGCACTCAATGTCAGTATCACAGAAAAATTAATCACACACTAAGATAATATTAATAATGAATTATAATCATATTAATAACAATGTAATAACCCCCGGTACACGAACTGGGTTATCAAAGGCCGGCCGTGTCTCTCACTGCCAGTGCTGGAGGTTCATGTAAAAGAACCATCACTGACTTTCGTAAAGAGGAGCTGCACAGCCGTCAGCGTGTTTCTGCCCTGTGATGGACTGGCGAGCTGTCCACGGTGCACTCTGCCCTCACCCAGAGATGGGTGCCAGCCTCCCTGTGACCCTAATTAGAATTAATGAGTTCAGAAAATTAATGGATAATATTAATAATTGCATAATTAAATTATATATGATGAATTTGACGGAGGGTTTGTTGTTCTCTCTCTTGTTTGAAGGCCATGGTGGAGTTTAATCGAGTCGAGTTGTTGACCCACCCAGTTTGCAAGAAATATCTAGAAATGAAATGGTGAGTCAACAGGAACAAAGTAAACAAGCATGTATAAATTATAAACATAACATCGCAATTTCCGGACCACAAGACGCACCGGATTATAAGGCGCACCAAGTGAAACAAAAGTCAGATAAACCAAACTTGATTCAACTCTCACAAATAACTCTCACACTAACTCACAATAACTGTCATCATTGTTCAGTTATAATATTATATAATATATAAAATAATACACTTCGTAATAACTCTCAGCATTGTTCTGTTATAACAATATAAAACAATAAAGTCACGTTTTCAGTTCATTCCTCTTCCACAAATCCAAAAAATTCTTCATCCTCAGTCTCCGAGTTTAACAGTTGCGCGAGTTTGACATAAAGCCCGGATCCCTCTTCTTTTTCTTTCGGCTGTTCCCTTCAGGGGTCGCCACAGCACATGATCTGCCTCCATCTCTCCCTATCCTCTGCATCTTCTTCTCTTACTCCAACGACCTTCATGTCCGCCTTCACCACATCCATAAATCTTCTCTTTGGTCTTCCTCTAGGCCTTCTGCCTGGTAGTTCCAACCTCAGCATCCTACTACCAATATACTCACTATCCCTCCTCTGTACATGTCCAAACCATCTCAATCTAGCCTCTCTGACTCTCTGTCTCCAAAATGTCTTACATGTGCTGTCCCTCTGATGTACTCATTTCTGATCATAGCCATCCTCGTTCCTCCCAAAGAGAACCTCAACATTTTCATCTCTGCTACCTCCAACTCTGACTCCTGTCTTTTCCCCAGGGCCACTGTCTCTAAACCATATAACATCGCTGGCCTCATCACCGTCTTGTACACTTTTTCCTTCATTCTTGCCGATCCTCTCCTATCACACATCACACCAGACACTTTTCTCCATCCATTCCAACCTGCCTGCACACGCTTCTTCACCTCTTTTCCACACTCTCCATTGCTCTGGATTGTTGAGCCCAAGTACTTAAAATCCTCCACCTTCTTTATCTCTGCCCCCTGTAACCTCTTGGGTCCTTGTCGTTCACACACATGTATTCTGTCTTACTGAGACTAACCTTCTAATGCCCTGGAAAGGAGGGGAATGAAGGTTAGTCTCAGTAAGACAGAATAGCTCTCAGACCCGACCCTTGATGCAGTCACACCTCCACCTTGAACTCTTCTGTCACACCAACAGCACACCTCACCACTGTCTTACATCTCTCATACATGTCCTGCACCACTCTAACATACTTCTCTGCCACTCCAGACTTCCTCATACAATATCACAGTTCTTCTCTCGGCACCCTGTCATATGCTTTCTCCAGATCCACAAAGGCACAATGCAGCTCCTTCTGACCTTCTCTGTACTTCTCTATTAACATCCTCAAAGCAAACACTGCATCTGTGGTGCTCTTTCTTGGCATAAAACCAAACTGTTGTTCACAAATGCTGACCTCTGCCCTTAGTCTAGCTTCCATTATTCTTTCCCATAACGTCATCGTATGGCTCATCAACTTTATCCCTCTGTGATTGCCACAACTCTGTACATCTCCCTTGTTCTTAAAAATGGGCACAAGCACACTTCTCCTCCATTCCTCCGGCATCTCATCAGGGCCAACTGCCTTTCCACTCTTCATCCTCTTCAATGACCTCCTCACTTCTTCCTTACTAATCTTTGTTATTTCCTGGTCCTCAACGGTCACCCCTTCTACTTTTTTTTTCTTCTCTCTCTCATTTTCCTCATTCATCAGCTCTTCAAAGTACTCTTTCCATCCTCCCAGCACGCTTCTGTCATCAGTCAATACATTTCCCTCTCTGTCCTTTATCAATCTAACTTGCTGCATGTCTTTCCCATCTCTATTTCTCTGCTGTGCTAACCTGTATAAATCATTTTCTCCCTCCTTACTGTCCAACCTATCATACAAGTCATCATACGCCCTCTGTTTGGCCTTTGACACCGCTACCTTCGCCTTACGCTGTGTCTCCCTGTACTCCTGTTTACTCTCTTCGGTCCTCTCTGTGTCCCACTTCTTCTTAACTAACCTCTTCTTTTGTACACACCCCTGCACTTCCTCATTCCACCACCAAGTTTCCTTATCTACTTTCCTTCCAGAGGACAGACCAAGTACTCTCCTACCAGTCTCCCTGATCACATTGGCTGTGGTTGTCCAGTCATCTGGAAGCATTTCCTGACTACCCAAAGCCTGTTTCAACAACTCCTCCTTGAAGACAACACGACACTCTTCCTTTTTCAGCTTCCACCATTTGTCTTCTGCTCTGCCTTTGCCTTTTTCACCTTCCTCACCATCAGTGTCATCCTGCACACCACCATCCTACGCTGTTTGGCAACACTCTCACCCACTACTACTTTGTAGTCACTGACTTCCTTCAAATTACATCGCCTACACAAGATGTAGTCGACCTGTGTGCTCTTACCTCCGCTTTCATAAGTCACCCTATGCTCCTGTTTCTTCATGAAGAAAGTATTCACCACAGCCATTTCCATGCTTTTTGCAAAATCGATCAACATCTGTCCTTCTGTGTTCCTGTCCTGGATACCAAACCTGCCCATCACTTCCTCATCCCCTCTGTTTCCTGCACCAACATGTCCATTGAAGTCTGCCCCAATGACCACTCTTTCACCTCTGGGGGTACTCTGCATCACTTCATCTAACTCACTCCAGAATCTCTCCTTCTCTTCTCGCTCACATCCTGCCTGTGGGGCATAAGCACTAACATCATTGACCATCACGCCTTCAATTTCTAACTTGAGACTCATCACTCTGTCTGACACTCTCTATTATTTATTATTATTATATTAAATTATAATATTTTATTATATATTACAGTAGGCCCTCGACATTCGCGGGGGTTTGGTTCCGGGCCCTCCTGCGAATCGAGATAATCCGCGAGTTCTGTACCCGGAAGTAAAACCCCCATGTATGACGTCACATGCGCGAATGAGCAGCCGGAAGTAAAATACTATGTATCTATTACATGTGCTAAAATCTGCTTCTTAAGCACGCTCTATAGACAGTCTTACTCATTAATACAGTATTAATGTAGTAAAATGTAGTAATGATTCAGAAAAACGTAATTTTTTTTACTGTGATATTGATTGATAATAAAATATAAACATTATACAGCTTACATATAAAAACACCTTTTAAATGCATTCTCTCTGAAAACCATACAGCAGTGTAGTTTTCAAAAATGCCCACTAGAGGAACGTATTGCACTAGGTATAAGATGACAGAATTCAGGTATGAACTGCATTAAGTCCGAGCAGCTCCGCCTCACCCCTCAGCCGGCGCGAGTTCAAAACTGAGAAAGTTAGAGAGTGTTACAAAACAAAGAAGCGGTGATGTGAGTTAATCCTCTGGCGCAGAGGTGAGCCTGCTTTTGTTTATTGGGAGTAAATAAGAATAGTGAATTCAGGTGTGTGCTCCCAAGCAGCTCAGCCACGCCCCTCAGCCGAAGCGGAGAGTAAACAGTCAGTTAGAGGCACAGCGCCAAAATCAAAGTCCCCCCAAACACAGACCATAACAAAAAGGACATAAAAGAACAAGAAATGTAATAAATTGGATAAACAAAACACAATGAGAAACATGTTACACCACAGTAAATAAAATATAACACACAGACATTTTAAACATTACCTTAGGTCATGTACTGGAATAATAATTGAAAAAACTTTAATAGTGGAGTGTTTTACAACAGTTCAGACGATTATTCCTCTTCAGGCACTTCAGAGGAAACTGTCGTTTCTTCAGGAGAAAGTCTTTTTTCTTCAGAAGAGACATCCAACGTCATTACCTTTTTCTGGTGCTTAGCAGGCATTTGAGTGACATCATAGAACTTAACTGGTAATTAAAACACACAAAAAAAGGCTCATTGCCAACTTGTGCGCGAATGAGGAAAAAGGGGTGTTACATCATCTCAACCAATCAGCAGGAAGAAGGACAGCCATTGGCTGAATTTGAATCACGAGCAAGTTGCTCGGCAGTCCGCGAATACTCAAACCATGAATGCAAAACCATGAATAGTCAAGGGCCTACTGTATTCCCTTGCATGCATAGAGTCAGATCAATAGAGATTGAGATTAGCTGGAAAAAGTCTTCCGGGGTCATGGCCTAAATTTCTCTAAGCCACTTCCCCTTAAAGTGACGGCGTCATCACAGTAACAAACATGGCGGTGCTCATTCGCAGCGTGAGTATTGAGTTCATTACAGAGCGGAGGCCATTACCCTTAAAGAGCTGCATTAGTGAAACTGTAAATTCAAGACAGTTAATCCAGGTCTCAGAAGGACACCTGCAGCAGCGTTTTATCCTGGTGATGAATGCGAAACTCTCATTAAGCCAGCTGAGCGTCCTGAGACTCAGAAGCATCCTCGTAATAAGACAGATGGTTGGTAGAGACAGAGGTTACAGTAGGTGGAAAAAGTCTTCCAACCTCATGACTTAAACTTCTCTCAGCCACTCACGTATTACTCAGCGAGTCACCTGACTACGATAGCCATAATGCTGGTATTTGGACATAAAGCCCGGATCCCTCTAACTTACGACCTGTTTACACTGATATCTAGCGGTTGGAGTTCTTGGTTAATCCACCAGGAATGATGGTAAGTTCTGAATTAGTTTGCTTCACTTGGGTTTTCATGGGATCAGTGAGATGGAGTCGCGTGGCTCATCCACACACAAGGTGCACTGGATTATAAGGCACTGTCAATTTTTTGAGGATTAAAGGATTTTAAGTGTGCCTTATGGTCCGAAAAATACGGTAATATGATGATGATGTAACAGTGATGCTGAGTTATGGATTGTGATTGGTCAGAAGCTATAGTAACAGTTCGTTCACAGGGGTGTGTCCATAGAGAGTACTGACATGATGAAATTTTGTGTAGTGGAACTGAAACCTTGTTCTGGCGCAGGCACGCTTACGGCGTGAAAGCTCACCTGCTCAATATGACCATGTACACGCTGGGGGTTTTACCGCTGACTTACCTGATCGTCAACCTGCGGCCCAATCTGGGCGTGGAGAAAAACATGACGACTATCAACATGGTCACTTCGAGTCTCAGCAAGGTAGTCTCAAGGAAGGGCTTTGGAATATTTCGCATGATGAGCGAAGTTGTGGATCCACAGGTGATGACACGTTTCTGTGTATTAATTACAGTCCACGACCATTTTCTCTACAGCAGTGCTATTTCATCACGACCTGCATGTTCCTGGTCCTCGCCATGAATTTATATGCAGTCGGGAAAGAGGTGGTGCAGATGTTCCAGCAGGTACGACGATCGTTCCACAGCATACCCCGTAATGTACGATCGAATCTCACACATGCTTCAGTCATCCTGAAACGCTACGTTTTCCTACCATCAGAGGTTGAAATACTTGCAGGACATGTCGAACGTGACCGACTGGGCGGCGACCATATGCTCTCTGCTCTTCGTTATTCCTCTCCTGCTCAACGTGAAGAAATCGTGGCACTGGCAGGCCGGAGCTCTGGCATCTCTCACCTCCTGGGTCAATCTGCTCCTCTACCTGCAGCGGTACACCCAGCTACCCACAATCCCACTCACGTTGGATCAGCACTATACACTTTATAGTTACCGCGCCACCAATTTCATTAAATGCATTTACAGTAGGGATTCGAACCCGACACTAACAGAAGTTTAAACAGAAGCTCAACGACAACACAGCTGCCATAGTTTAACCGTTTATTTTTACATATACTTGAATATTTACAGTAGTGTGTCTGATTGTTTTTATAACCGTAATATTTTATTCCTGTAACTAATCATGGCAGTTTGCGTGCTGGTGAACATGCTTATCGTTTGTGTGGTAGTTATGGTAGTTTCAATAGTTTATCAGTCTCTCGGCGAATTTACACTCCATTCATTCATGTAATTTAAGTTTTTGATATTCGGCCGGTAGAGTGGTACAGTACCTCGACTTACAAATTAATCCGTTCCGAGGGCGAGCTCGTAAGCCAAAATGTTGGTTAGAAAAAACAAAAATTCCCATCAGAAATAATAGAAAACCAATTAATCCATTCCACCCCCCCCCCACCCCCGCAAAAAAAAAAGCTCATATAACCTGCACCAAACACATATATTTTACCTAATATATTAAAGATAAACATATAAAAAGAAATAAAATTTAATAATAATAATAATAATAATAATAATACATGTACATTAACATTAATAATTAATAATAAATAATAATAAAACAAGAATAAATAATAAGTGAACTAAACCTTCCGATCGACTGAAGCAAAGATGTCACGTGGGCTTGAAGATGTCAAGTGGGCAGGCATGAGG
The DNA here is from genome assembly GCA_024760905.1 of Plotosus lineatus. NCBI lineage: Eukaryota > Metazoa > Chordata > Actinopteri > Siluriformes > Plotosidae > Plotosus > Plotosus lineatus. The sequence continues at coordinate 45,824,568 of CM045743.1, read as the reverse complement.
TGGTGCATAACAGAGAAGGAGAAGAATTTTGTGCATGTGCACGCTAAGAATGCCACCGAGGAAAGGCTCGTGGTGAGCTCTCACAAGGCCAGTGCTTCTCAAATAGTGGGGTGTGATGCCAGGGGAAGCACGTATGACCCCGGGGAACATGCTTTTTTGCCATACTGTACTAGAATTAAGTGTAATTGTGCATCCTCTACAGTTGGTTGCATTGGCACTCTCACTGTGTTCCCTATGGTGTAGGGAAACAGCACCGCGCAAACGATATGAAGTGCAATAAACACTATAGTCATGTGCGGGGTGCTGGAGGGTGGCGTGAAATGTTTTTTTTTCTTCTTCCTATAGAGGGCATCATAGAAAATAATTGAGAAGCACTGCACAAGGCATTCTCGGAGCTCAGAGGAATACACGTGGAAGAATACCAGGCTAATCGGCCCGGAAAAGCCATTTCCCCAGCAGAGCTCGTAAATCAAAATTTTGCTGGTTGGATGGGGCAGATTTTTGCTGGATCGAAGATCGTATTATGGAAAATTTGTTATAAAAGACACTAGTAAGTCGAGGTATCACTGTAGTTGATTGTTTTAATGATATTGTTACCCCCACATGTCCGGTAGTTTAGCAGTGTGCTGCTTCATGGGGTTACGGTGAGTAACCTGTTTAAGAGGCAGCAGTGTCCCCTTTGTGCAGGTTTCAGAGGTTCGGGATATATGTGGTGATGTTTCGGGTGATCTGTAAGACGTTGTTGAGCATCATTCTAATATTCGTTTATCTGATCCTGGCATTCGCGCTGGCTTTCTATGCTCTGATGATTGAACAGGTGAGGGGTTTGGGCTTCCTGAGACTGAGATCATTTAATGTTAGAACAGATACATGACGTCCGGTTATGACGCTGCGAATTTATTGTCTCGTGTTTTGTAGAAACATTTTGGCCGTATGTTTCTATCACTGATGCAAACGTTTGCCATGATGGCAGGTGAAATCAACTACCAGGACAACTTCCTGAAACCCTACATGGCCAAACGCCTTCCCTTCCCCGCGCTGACGTATTTCATCTTCATTTGGTTCGTCCTGCTTGTCCCCATTCTGCTCATGAACTTGCTGGTGAGCCTTACAGCTGCCTCCTCCTCCACGGAGATGTCTGGAATACGTGAGGTGGGAAACATTTCCTTTGAATCCTGTGTATTTTATTGTAGATTGGTTTGGCGGTGGGAGACATTGCAGAGGTGAAGACCAATGCCTGCTTAAAACAGATAGGGATGCAGGCGAGTTCTCCTTCCCACCATCACACTTCTGACTTAACAGACCATGCCTCCTTTACTTTGACTGACAGCCATACACACTGTGAAAGTGCCACACCCCATCAATCACTTGAAATAATAAGCCCATGCCTTATTTATTCAGAATGGGGCAGTGGTAGTCTAGTGGTTAAGGCGCAGGATCCCTGATCCTAAGGTTAGGGGTTCGAGTCCCCACAGGGTTGTCACTGTCCCCCCCAGTGCAGCTAACTGGGTTATCAAAGGCGGGCCATGTCTCTCACGGTCTATGGTGAGAGGTTGATGTAAAAGAACCATTGCTGACTTTCGTAAAGAGTAGGCTGCAAAGCCGTCAGCGTGTTTCTGTCCCTTGCTAAAAGGGTTGTGACAGGAAGGGCATCCGACCTAAAAACCTCTGCCAAATCAAACGTGCGAATCAGATGATTCGCTGTGGCGACTCCCGAGGACGAGGAAAAGAAGAAGTCTTATTTATTCAGACTTACAGGTAGAGACCACACCTCCCTTCAACTTTCAACTGACCAGAACAATGTCCGAAGCTCCTTTACATAAACTGGTAGTTGACGCCTGCTTTAGACTGGCAGGTAGAGGTCACACCTGAAACAGTGAGACTGACGAGAGTAAAGCGTATCATTCCTTGGTCATTCAGCTTGACAGGTTGAGAATCCATGCTTTCTTTATTATGATTGACAAATATGACAAATACAGATGTCATGCTTCCTTTACCGCTCAAAAGCACGTAGGCCACACCCCCTCTGTGACTCACAGACAGTGACTTCCAGGGTTTGAAGTGTGCAAGTTTATTGTAAATAACCTTTGGTCATAAACATCTTACAGATTGAACTTCACACAAATCTGGAGGAGCGTCTGCCGTACTGGTTCGTGAAAAGGGTCGACCAAATCTCTGTGAAGGAATTTCCTAACAGGCGCTACCACGGCAAGGTAGCAACCAAACACACAATATTTATTTATTCCTTCAGCCTGTCTTTCTGACCCGGTGTGAGTGCTCCAGGTTTATGTTTGTGTGTATTAGAGGTGGTTCTCCTGTGGAGGTGAAGTGAATAAAGTAAGAGCACGTCTGAGTTCCAGCACACGGTATTGCACACAGCTGGAGAGAGAACTCACGAAACAGAAACACCGGTAACATAGCCCACACCCATAAGTGACGCAAGTCTCACACGCACACACACGCAGGCTGTACAGTTAACATGCACACTGGCAATACAGACAACACAGGTACCACACACTTCAGATAACTGACACAAGGAGCATAGACACACAGATATCACAGGAACAGAAGATGGAGAAGCACAGGTAACACACTCAACACAAGTTATCAGACAACTGGAAACACAGTTAACTCACACTTTGGTAACAAGGGCAGGGTACAGGAAACAATTAACTATCACATGAAACAGATAACATGCAGACAGAAGAGAAATGCACAGCTAACAACTGACATGGACACAGAGCAAACATAACACATGGGCAAAGAATGGGGCGAAGGTAACAAAGGGGTAACAGACAGGGGTCAAGAACAGAAAAGAGAGATGCACAGGTAAAACTCGGTGAACAGCAAACACAGTTGGCACAGACACAAAGCAGGACGGTATTGGGACAGAAAAAGAGAGATGTAACATAACACAGGTACCATTGACACAGGTAACAGAAACTGAGCACAGGTGACTGAACTGACAAGTGTAACAGACAGGAAACACTAAAGAGAGTCTGACCAGTAGCTTTTAAAATATGTTCTTATATTGGTCTGCACAGTGATATAGATCTGTGTGTGTGTGTGTGTGTGTGTGTGTGTGTGTGTGTGTGTGTGTCAGACTGAAGGATCTTTCAGAGTCCATGGAGAAGCAGCACAACCTCCTGAAGCTGATCGTGCAGAAGATGGAGATCAGCTCCGAGGCGGAGGAACACGATGGCCCTCGCGTCCTGCATGACTTCACACACAAACTCAGCGCCAAGAGCAAGTGGGGACCGCTACTGCGTGCCGTAACGGCCAGGCGGAAGTGACATCACAACACAGGAAGGGGACACGCCCATTTAGAGATCTTTCACTGGGCTTTTAACATCACATGGAACCTTAATGTGAAAATATTTCTCTTCAAACACGCTTCGAGATCCACGGACAGGAAGTGACATTTCATGCCTGTGGGGTGACTATTTTCCTCGCCTACTTTCTGCTGGGTAGTAGTAAACTGATGACAGTGTAAAATACCATTGGCCAGTAACACGCACATACACTCTCACTCTCACACAATCGCATGCACACTCTCACTCACTCACACACTGTGTAGTACTATGTAATAATCCTGAGATCAATAAATCATGTTTCACTGATGAGCGACTGCACATGATCCTTCAGTTTTAATCATACGTTGGGAAACAGAATCGACTTCATTTTATTTGAAAATGTCAAGGATGTGCATGTGGGAATAGAATTCAAATAAAAATAAAATTAAAAAGTACAGGGATCCATCGCTACTTCGCGCTTCAATTCATGTGGCTTCAGTGCATCGCGTTCTTTTTTTAAAAAATATTAATCGAATTAAAAAAAATAATGAAATTAAGGAAGAATAGGGGAAAAGTTAAGGAAAATGCCACAAAAACAAGGCCAATTATATATATATATATATATATATATATATATATATATAATTTTCTGAGTAAATCCTTCTATAAGAGAGTGCTCAATCCTTTATATCCCCCCCCCCCCCCAAACCCCTATCAAAACTACAGTGGCGCCTCAGTACTCGAACTTAATCCGTTCCAGACGGCTGCTCGGATTCCGATTTTTTTCAGATTCCCAATCTGCTTTTCCCACTGCAAATAATGTAAATGGTCTTAATCCGTTCCGTCGTCTTTTGAACAGAAGTTAACGGTACCATAACTCGTACCATAGGTCTGCAAATTAAGTGAAAAAATTATTGAATACAGTACATTATGTTATGGTCTGTGTTGTGAGAAACTAAGTTCTCTGTGGTTTTAATTTTAGTGTGTTATGGTCTCCCCTCCTCGAATCGCCACCTTATCGTGGTGGAGGGGTTTGCGTGACCTAATGATCCTAGGAGCTATGTTGTCGGGGGCAAATGCCCCTGGTAGGGTCACCCAAGGCAAACAGGTCCGGGGTGAAGGTCCAGACAAAGTGCGATTCAAAACAGACCCCTAAGACATGAGAAAACAACACAGGAATCAGTCTCCCTTGCCCGGACGCGGGTCACCGGGGTTCCCTCCTGGAGCCAGGCCCAGGAGGGGCTCAAGGCGGCGCCTGGTGGCCGGGCTTATGCCCATGGAGCCTGGCCGGGCCCAGCCCGAAAAGGAGACATGGGTCCGCCCTCCCATGGACCCACCACCCGTGGGAGGAGTTTTAGGGTCGGGTGCAGTGTGAGTTGGGTGGCAGCCGAAGGCATGGGTTCTGTCGGACTGATCCTTGGCTGCTTACTCTGACCTTCGGGACATGGAATGTCACCTCTCTGGCGGAAAGGAGCCTGATTTGGTGCGTGAGGTGGAGAGATACCGACTAGATATAGTCGGGCTCACCTCAACGCATAGCTTGGGCTCTGGAACCATCCATCTCGAAAGAGGCTGGACCTTCTTCTATTCTGGAGTTGCTCATGGGGAGAGGCGGCGAGCCGGTGTGGGTATTCTTGTTGCCCCCGTCTCGGTGCCCAAATGTTGGGGTTCTCCCCGGTTGACGAAAGGGTAGCTTCCCTCCGTCTTCGGGTGGGGGGACGGGTCCTGACTGTTATTTGTGCTTATGCACCAAATGACAGTTCAGAGTACCCACCCTTTTTGGAGTCTTTGGGGGGGGTGTTGGAGAACGCTCCCTCGGGAGACTCGCTCGTTGTCTTGGGAGACTTCAACGCCCATGTGGGCAACGATAGTGTGACCTGGAAGGGTGTGATCGGTAGGTACAGCCTCTCCAGTCCAGTCTGAATCCGAATGGTGTGTCGTTGTTGGACTTCTGTGCTCGTCATAGTTTGTCTATCACGAACACCATGTTCGAACATAAGGGTGTCCATAAGTGCACTTGGCACCAGGACACCCTAGGTCGCAGTTCGATGATTGACTTTGTAGTCGTGTCATCGGACTTGCGACCATATGTTCTGGACACTCGGGTGAAGAGAGGAGCTGAGCTGTCTACCGATCACTACCTGGTGGTGAGTTGGCTTCGGTGGTGTGGGAGGTTGCCTTCCAGACCTGGCAGGCCCAAGCGTGTAATCAGGGTCTGCTGGGAACGTTTGGCGGAGCCCCTGTCCGAGAGGCCTTTAACTCCCACCTCCGGCAGAGCTACAACCACGTTCGGAGGAGGCGGGGACATGGAATCTGAATGGGCCATGTTTCGTGCCTCCATTGCTGAGGCGGCAGCCCATAGCTGTGGCCGTAAGGTCGCCGGTGCTTGTCGTGGCGGTAATCCCGAACCGGTGGTGGACACCTGCGGTGAAGGGGGCCGTCCAGCTGAAGAAGGAGTCCTATCGGGTTTTATTAGCCTGTGGGACTCCTGAGGCAGCAAACCGGTACCGGCAGGCCAAGCGTGCTGCAGCCGAGCCTGTCGCAGAGGCAAAATCTCGGGCGTGGGAGGAGTTCGGTGAGGGCCTGGAGAGTGATTATCGGTTGGCCTCAAAGGTTCTGGGCCACCATCCGACGCCTCAGGAGGGGAAGCAGTTCTTCACAAACACTGTTTACGGTGGAGGTGGGGAGCTGCTTACCTTGACTGGGGATGTTGTTGAGAGGTGGAGGGAATACTTTGAGGACCTTCTCAATCCCACCAACACGCCCTCCGTGGAAGAGGAAGACCCTGGGGGTTCGGGTGAGGGTCCGCCCATCACTGGAGTGGAGGTCACTGAGGTTGTCAATAAGCTCCTCGGTGGTCGAAGCTCCGGGGTTGGGCGAGATCCGCCCGGAATACCTCAGGACTCTGGATGTTGTAGGACTTTCTTGGTTGACACGTCTCTGCAACATCGCGTGGTCATCGGGGGCTGTACCTCTGGATTGGAAAACTGGGGTGGTGGTCCCAATTTTTAAGAAGGGGGACCGGAGGGTGTGTTCCAATTATCGGGCAATTACACTCCTCAGCCTACCTGGTAAAGTCTATGCAGGGGTACTAGAGAGGAGGATCCGACCGATAGTCGAACCTCGGATTCAGGAGGAACAATGTGGTTTTCGTCCTGGCCGCAGCACTCTTGACCAACTCTATACGCTCCACAGGATTCTGGAGGGGGCATGGGAGTTTGCCCAATCTGTCCACATGTGCTTTGTGGATTTGGAGAAGGCTTTCGACCGTGTCCCTCGAAAGATCTTGTGGGCGTGCTCGAAAGTCTGGCGTTCGGATCCGTTGCTACGAGCTATTCGGTCGCTGTATCACCGAGCCAGAGTTTGGTCCGTATTGGTAACAGCAGCTCGGATTCGTTTCGGTGGGAGTTGGAGTCCGCCAAGGCTGTCCTTTGTCACCGATTCTGTTCATAATTTTTATGGACAGAATTTCTAAGCGCAGTCGAGGCGATGAGGGTTCTGGTTCGGTGGCCATCGGATATCATCTCTGCTTTTTGCGGATGATGTTGTCCTTTGGCTTCATCAAGTCGGGCCCTCCAGCTCTCATTGGAGCGATTCGCAGCTGAGTGCGAAGCAGCCGGGATGAAGATCAGTACCTCCAAGTCCGAGGCCATGGTTCTCAGTCGGACAATGGTGGAATGCACCCTCTGGGTCGGGAAGAGGTCCTGCCCCAAGTGGAGGAGTTTAAGTATCTTGGGGTCTTGTTTACGAGTGAGGGAAGGATGGAGCGAGAGATCGACAGACGGATCGCTGCAGCCTCTGCTGTTAAGCGGTGCCTGTACCGGTCCGTCGTGGTGAAAAAGGAGCTGAGCCGCAAGGCGAAGCTCTCAATTTACCAGTCGATCTACGTTCCAACCCTCACCTATGGTCACGAGCTTTGGGTAATGACCGAAAGAACAAGATCACGGATACAAGCGGCTGAAATGAGCTTTCTTCGCCGGGTGGCGGGTTCTCCCTTAGAGATAGGGTGAGAAGCTCCGCCATCCGGGGAGAGCTCGGAGTAGATCCGCTGCTCCTCCGCATTGAGAGGGGCCAGTTGAGGTGGCTCGGGCATCTGGTTAGAATGCCCCCCGGACGCCTCCCTGGTGTGGTGTTTCGGGCATGTCCAACCGGAAGAGACCCCGGGTCGACCTAGAACACGCTGGAGGGACTATGTCTCTCGGCTTGTCTGGGACCGCCTCGGTGTCCCCCCGGGAGAGTTGGAGGAAGTGGCTCGGGAGAGGGATGTCTGGACCTCTTTGCTAAGGTTGCTGCCCCCGCGACCCGACCCCGGACTAAGCGGAAGAAGATGAGATGAGTGTTATGGTCTTTCTCAAAAGATTTGCATGTTGGAGAGCGGCATGGCTCTAACACACCTCATCTATGAAAACGGGTTGTGCTTTATCTTTCACAGGAAAGGCACGGGCACTAGAGCACGGGCACTGGAGTGAGTTTTTAGTACCCGTGCTCTAGTGCCCTCCCTGTGAAAAATAATGCACAACCCATTTTCATAGAAGAGTGTTAGAGCCAGGCCCCTCTCCAACACACATTTCAACGTGCAACTCTTTTGAGAGAAAGAGCGAGAGACCGTAACACAAAAATTAAAGCCACAGAAAAGGTAAAGCATAAGAATAAAGATAAGAATTTTAACCTTTTGTGGTGGTGAGCAGTTGGCATACGTAAGTGAGGAGAGGGTGAGAAGCGGAGGTTTCCCTTCCATAACAGCTTCAGGTAAATCAGCCAAAGGTGTTTTTTCCTCTTGCTACCACTTTGCATGGATGACTTTCTTTTCTTGAAGAACATTTATAACGTGACTTGTTACTGCCTTCTTTTCAAAACCTTACGGAAGTGGCTCATGACCTTATCGTTCAAGGTGTTCACAGCACTGCTAGCGCTTTAGCTTAGCTTACATACATACATCCTCTTCAGCTTTATTTAGGCGGTTATGCCTATAAGCCGATCTGTGGATTTTCTGTTCGGTACTCCAAATCGTACTTGTCGCTGGTATATGGCGTTAGTGATTAGATAGCTTTAGTGCCAGCTTTAGCTTTAGTACTGTATCAACAACTTCCGGACTTCCCCAGGACAGCTTTATTAGGGTGATACACAAAGCACCGGCCTGATGAGCCAGTAGGCTTGGGTGTAAAAGCCCAAACAGACCTTACATAGTATCCACAACTTCTGAACTTCCGGAAGTTGTGCACTTTTCCTCCCTCTTGGCCTCGTTTTTTTTTCTTGCGCATTTCTCAAATTCGACTTCCGGTTTTTGTTTGGTTTCCCGGACGGAAGAGCTCCAGGATTTTTTGTGTGGATTCCGATTTGTTCGGACTCAAGAGCGTCGGATTCCGAGGCTCCACTGTATTTACATTTTTATGTGAGGTACGCATCTGAGTGTGCGCATGTCTGTATGTGTGTATTTATATTTTATTTATATCTTATGCATTATTTTTGAATGTTTAATTATTATAAGCATTTATATGATTGAATATGTATTTATTAATATTATATACACATATACATGTACGTATAGGTCAGTCGGGGGGGGGGGGTTGTTTTGATCCTACTTCATGGAATTTGGCAGTCATGGGGGGGGGGGGGGGGTGAACAATCCCAGACACACCTTTACTTCACAGCGACTTTTAACTCCAACATTTCCTTCAGTGAGAATTTAATGAACTCACGTTAACAGTCCAACATTCTCACCACAAACGAAACCTTTCCGTTCAAATCCAAATTTTTTTTTTTATTCATCTACAGAAGCAATAAGTGCTCGTTCGCATTCTTCTCTTCCTCCAGACACCGGCGCTTGACGCCCAAATCAGTCACCACTCTTTGGACTTTTTTGTTTCACCCCTCGCTGCTGGTCTTTTCCTTTTCATTCCATTTTGATCTGAAAAGAAACCAAATTTCAGGACCAATAAATGAATAAATAAAAAATAAACAAATAGTTTAAATTAACAAACAAAATCTGACCTTTAGTTGTTTGTTGGTCTCTGTAGGTGACCTGAGAGTGGGCGGGGTTGGAGGAGCCAGGAAGTGACTTGTTCTGTTTATGCTCCTCCCCTTGACCCAACTCCAGGGCCTGCCCTAAAGAAAGGGGTCGGGGCATGAAATGAAGTCTGGGCCGTGTATTTTATGGTTTTTTTTTTTTTTTTTTTTATTAAAGATTCAGCCCCTCCCTGCTGCCGCTTCATCCATGAAAAAGAGCAAATATAAAAAACGTGACAAAGTGTACGTTAGTGACACGCTCGGTGTGAAGGTTAGTGTTTATTAGGACACAAAACCTGCAGGTTGCAAATTAGTAATGAATTACAGCGAGAATTTTACAAGATGACGTTAGTGTTACGTGCCGCTTTTCTGCTTTTTACATTCCATCAGCCTAAAGAGAGCCAGAAACATTTCAACAGAAATGAAGGCATGTGAAGCAGTAACACACGGCCATGACACAGCAATTTTAAAAAAGGTTTTTATATTAAAAATATTCTTCTTAATATTTTTATTCACCTCTGTTTCCTTTCTGTCCATTTTTATTTATTCTTTCTCTACTTGAAATACATGAATAAAAATTCCATTGAACCTGCGGAATCCTGATGAATCAGCACGCCTTAATTCAACACGAATCTTCTGAGTGATTTCAACTCGATGTGCCTTTTTAATCTTTTATAATTATTTTAATAGATTTTTGATAAACTGCAGTGACATGTTACTCTCATATTAAAGTGAGATTTAATAATTTTATGAAAAATTAAGAGTCATATCGGAGTGGAGACTTTAATGGTTATTCAAATCAAATGATTTGACTCACAGAACTGAATCAGAATGAGTCTTAATACTTTCTTTATATTTTATCAGGCTAATATTTGCGGCTGACCAAAAAAAGATGACAATAATCAGAAAGAGGAGGAATTTTGTTGTTTGGTGGTGACTGACCTAGTAAAGCTGAAAGTAAACGTAAAAAAACCCAGATTTTTTTGTACTAAAATATAAAGAACATCATGATAACCAGTTTGAAAAAAAAACTGTTAGAATCATGAAATGTACTCTCACACGCGCACTCTCTCACACACGCGCACTCTCTCACACACGCACATGCTCTCACACACGCACACGCTCTTACGCTTTCACTCGGGCGAGCTCTCACATACACACACGCTGTCTCACACACGCTCACTCACATACTCACCCTGACTCACTCTCAACCTCCCTCGCTCAGTATCACACACACACACACACTTTCACACACACTCTCTCATACACACACTTTCACTCTCTAACAAACACACACTCTCTCACTCTCACACACTCTCAGACACACACACTTTCTCTCTTTCACACACATACACTCTCAGATACTCTCTCTCACACACACACAGTCTCTCAGATACACTCTCACACAAACACACACACACCCTCTCTCACACACACACACTCACACACAAACACTATCGCTCGCGCTCTCTCTCTCGCTCGAGCTCTTTCACTCTCGCGCTCGCACTCTCACTCTCTTGATCGCTGGCACTCGCTCGCGCTCTCTCTCTCTCACTTAAGCTCTCTCGCGGTCGCTCTCGGTCGCGCTCTCTCGCGGTCGCTCTCGGTCGCGCTCTCTCGCAGACGCTCTCGTTCGCGCGCTCTCGCACTCACTCTCGCGCTCACTTTCGTGCTCACTTTAGTGCTCACTCTCGCGCTCACTCTCTCGCTTGCATTCGCGCGCTCACTCTCTCGCTCGCACTCTCGCACTCACTCTCTCGCTCAGACTCACTCTCTCGCACTCTCTCGCTCCCTCTCTCGCTCCCTCGCGCGCGCTCCCTCTCTCGCTCCCTCGCTTTCTCTCTCTTTCGCTCCCTCGCGCGCGCTCTCTCTCTCTCTCTCTCGCTCCCTCGCGCGCGTGCTCTCTCTCTCTCTCTCTCGCTCCCTCGCACGCGCTCTCTCTCTCTCTCACGCCCTCGCTCGCTCTCACTCTCGCTCGCTCTCTCGCTCGCTCTCACACTCTCGCTCTCACACTCTCGCTCGCTCTCACACTCTCGCTCTCACACTCTCGCTCGCTCTCTCGCTCGCTCTCTCGCTCGCTCTCACACTCTCGCTCGCTCTCTCGCTCGCTCTCACACTCTCGCTCGCTCTCTCGCTCGCTCTCTCTCGGTCTCACTCACTCTTGCGCTCGCTCTCTCGGTCTCACTCACTCTTGCACTCGCTCTCTCGGTCTCACTCACTCTTGCGCTCACACTCACTCTCTCGCACTCACTTAGCGCTTGCTCGCACTCTTTCGCTCGCTCTCGCTCTCACTAACTCTCTCGCTCTCACTCACTCTCTCACTCTCTCGCTCGCTCTCACTCACTCGCTCTCTCTCTCGCTCGCTCGCTCTCACTCACTCTCTCTCTCTCTCACTCGCTCGCTCGCTCTCTCGCTCACTCTCGCGTGCACTCGCTCTCGCTCGCTCGCACTCTCGATTGCTCGCTCGCTCTCTCGATCGATCGCTCACCCTCACTCGCTCTCTTGATCGCTATCTCGCTCGCTCTCTCGATCGCTATCTCGCTCGCTCTCTCGATCGATCGCTCTCGCACGCACTCGCTCTCTCGCACTCGCTCTCTCGCTCGCTCTCGCTTGCACTCACTCTCTCGCTCGCACTCACTCTCTCGCACGCACTCTCGCGCTCACTTTCGTGCTCACTCTCGCGCTCACTCTCGCTCTTGCTCGCACTCTCGCGCTCACTCTCTCACTCGCACTCTCTTGCTTGCATTCGCGAGCTCACTCTCTCGCTCGCACTCTCGCACTCACTCTCTCGGTCGCACTCACTCTTTCGCACTTGCTCGCACTCTCTCGCTCCCTCTCACGCTCCCTCGCGCGTGCTCCCTCTCTCGCTCCCTCGCTCGCGCTCTTGCTCCCTCGCGCACGCGCTCCCTCTCTCGCTCCCTCGCGCGCGCGCGCGCTCTCTCTCGCTCCCTCGCGCGTGCGCTCTCTCTCTCGCTCGCTCTCACTAACTCTCTCGCTCGCTCTCACTAACTCTCTCGCTCGCTCTCTCTCTCACTCTCACTCACGAACTCTCGCTCTCACTCACTCTCTCGCTCTCACTCACTCTCTCACTCTCGCTCGCTCTCTCTCGCTCACACTCTCAGTCTCGCTCTCTCGCTCACTCTCACGCTCGCTCTCTCGGTCTCACTCACTCTTGCGCTCGCTCTCTCGGTCTCACTCACTCTTGCACTCGCTCTCTCGGTCTCACTCACTCTTGCGCTCACACTCACTCTCTCGCACTCACTCTCGCGCTTGCTCGCACTCTTTCGCTCGCTCTCGCTCTCACTAACTCTCTCGCTCTCACTCACTCTCTCGCTCGCTCTCACTCACTCGCTCTCTCTCTCGCTCGCTCTCACTCACTCGCTCTCTCTCTCACTCGCTCGCTCTCACTCGCTCACTCTCGCGTGCGCTCGCTCGATCGATCGCTCACCCTCACTCGCTCTCTCGATCGCTATCTCGCTCACCCTCACTCGCTCTCTCGATCGCTATCTCGCTCGCTCTCTCGATCGCTATCTCGCTCGCTCTCTCGATCGATCGCTCTCTCGCACGCACTCGCTCTCTCGCACTCGCTCTCGCTCTCTCGCTCGCTTGCACTCACTCTCTCGCTCGCACTCACTCTCTCGCACGCACTCGCGCTCACTTTCGTGCTCACTCTCGCGCTCACTCTCGCTCGCACTCTCACGCTCACTCTCTTGCTCGCACTCTCTTGCTTGCATTCGCGAGCTCACTCTCTCGCTCGCACTCTCGCACTCACTCTCTCGGTCGCACTCACTCTTTCGCACTTGCTCGCACTCTCTCGCGCGCGCTCCCTCTCTCGCTCCCTCGCGCGCGCGCTCTCTCTCTCGCTCCCTGCGCGCGCGTCTCTCTCTCGCTCCCTCGCGGCTCTCTCTCGCTCCTCTCGCGGCGCTCTCTCTCTCGCTCCCTGGCCTTGCGCTCTCTCTCGCTCCCTCGTGTGCTCTCTCTCTCGCTCCCTCGCGCGCGCGCTCTCTCTCTCGCTCCCTCGCGCGCGCGCTCTCTCTCTCGCTCCCTCGCTCTCTCCCTCGCGCGCGCGCTCTCTCTCTCTCGCTCGCTCCCTCGCGCACGCGCTCTCTCTCTCTCGCTCGCTCCCTCGCGCACGCGCGCTCGCTCCCTCGCTCTCGCTCCCTCGCCTTGCGCTCGCTCTCTCTCGGCGCTCTCGCTCCCTCGCTCTCTCTCGCGCTCTGCGCTCCCTGTGGCCGTCTCTCGCGCTCTCGCTCCCTCGGCGCGCTCTCTCTCGCTCTCGCTCCCCTGTGGCCAGCGGCGCTCTCTCTCCGCTCTCGCTCCCTCGGCTCTCCCTCGCGCGCTCTCTCGGCTCCCCCTGTGGCAGCGCTCTCTCTCCCCTCGGCGCGCGCTCTCTCTCTCTCTCGCCTTTCGCTCCTCGCGCTCTCTCTCTCGGCCGGCAGCTCTCTCTCTCTGCGCTCTCTCTCTGTGGCAGCTCTCTCTCTCGCGTGGCGTCTCTCTCTCTCGTGGCACTCTCTCTCTCGTGCGCTCTCTCTCTGTGGCCCAGCTCTCTCTCCCTCGTGGCGCTCTCTCTCCCTCGCGTGGCGCTCTCTCTCCCTCGGCCATGTGGCGCTCTCGCTCTCGCTCCCTCGCGCGCGCGCTCTCTCTCTCGCTCCCTCGCGCGCGCGCTCTCTCTCTCGCTCCCTCGCGCGCGCGCTCTCTCTCTCGCTCCCTCGCGCGCGCGCTCTCTCTCTCGCTCCCTCTCGCGCTCCCTCTCGCTCTCGCGCTCGCTCTCTCTCGCGCTCGCTCTCGCGCTCCCTCTCGCTCTCTCTCGCTCGCTCCCTCGCTCTCTCTCGCTCCCTCGCTCTCTCTCGCGCTCGCTCTCTCGCTCCCTGCGGCGCGCTCTCTCTCGCTCCTCGCGCGCTCTCTCTCTCGCTCCTCGCGGCGCTCTCTCTCGCTCCCTCGGCGGCGCTCTCTCTCTCGCTCCTCGGCGCGCGCTCTCTCTCGCTCCCTCGCTCTCGCTCCCTCGCGCGCGCGCTCTCTCTCGCGCGCTCTCGCTCCCTCGCGCGCGCGCTCTCCCTCGCGCGCTCTCGCTCCCTCGCGCGCGCGCTCTCTCTCCCTCGCGCGCGCGCTCTCTCTCTCTCGCGCTCGCTCTCTCTCTCTCGCTCTCGCGCTCGCTCTCTCGCGCTCGCTCTCTCGCGCTCGCTCTCTCGCTCTCTCGCGCTCGCTCTCTCGCGCTCGGTCGCGCTCGCTCTCTCGCGCTCGCTCTCGGTCGCGCTCGCTCTCGCTCGCTCTCTCGCGCTCGCTCTCGCGCTCTCTCGCGCTCGCTCTCTCGCGCTCGCTCTCTCGCGCTCGCTCTCTCTCTCTCTCGCGCTCGCTCTCTCTCTCGCTCGCTCTCTCTTGCTCGCTCTCTCTCTCTCTCGCTCTCTCTCTCGCTCGCTCTCTCGCTCGCTCTCTCGCTCGCTCTCGCTCTCTCGCGCGCTCTCTCTCTCTCGCTCCCTCGCGCGCTCTCTCTCTCTCGCTCCCTCGCGCGCTCTCTCTCTCGCTCCCTCGCGCGCTCTCTCTCTCGCTCCCTCTCTCTCGCTCCCTCTCGCTTGCTCCCTCGCGCGTGCTCTCTCTCTTGTTCCCTCGCGCGCTTTCGCTTGCTCCCTCGGCGCTCGCTTACCTACGCTTCGCTCTTACACCACGCTTCGCTCTTACACCTTTCGCTCTTACACCAGCTCGCTCTACCTCGCTCTTACTACTTCGCTCTCGCACCACGCTCTCTCTACTTACGCTCTCTCTTACTACGCTCTCTCTACTCCTTTCGCTCGCCTTCACCACTTTTCGCTCTCGCTACCTTCCTTCTTCCTTCCTTTCATACCTTCACGCTTTCGCTCAGCCTCCTTTCGCCTCTACCTTTCGCCTTCCTTTCGCACTCTACCAGCTCCTTCCTTTCAGCTCTCACCACCATTCGCTCCTTCACCTACCTTCCTTCGCTTCCTTTCACCCTTCCTTCCTTCCTTTCACCCTACCTTTCACACCTTCCTTCGCTCGCTCGCCCTACCTTTCTTCGCACCCTACCTTCCTTCGCTCCTTCCTTCCTTACCTTTTCACACTCTCACCTTCGCTTTCCTTCCTTTACACTCCTTCGCTTTCGCACACTACCTTTCGCTTCGCACTTTTCCTTTTCGCTTCGCTACTTTTCCTTCCTTCCTTCACTTTTCGCTTCCTTCTTCACTACCTTTCGCTCACTTTTTCGCTATTCATACTTGCCTTTCGCTCGCACACACACACTCGCTCGCACACACTCGCTCTTTCGCTCACACACATGCACACGCACACACCACTCACCGGAAGCTGCCGCATTCTCAAAGAGGAATGAAACTCACATTTATTGATTTTTGAAATTTGCGTACAAGCAAGTCCATAAAATTTATCTCATATCAACCGTTTTTATGACAACAGTTACTGACAACATTCCTGGCTGGTGTACAGGTGAAAAACACTCATTCATACAAAACAAAACTGAACAGTGAAAATAATAAACCAGTGCAGTTCTCTAACTCTCTTCTGGCTTCCATGCGAGTTTATTAACAGCTCTAAAGAAAACGAGGATTATTTACTCAACTCAACCAACTGTATGTAACGCTTCTCTCCCTCGATTTTATTAAGTATCACTTTTAAATCAAAAGCAGGACACACAAGGCAATGTGCATTCAAGTTCAACACAGCAAAGTGCATCTGAAGTGTAGAAGCAACAAAAACAAACAAATAAACAAAAATCCACCATGGTCCCAAAAAGTAATAGCATCCCCGCACCAAATACTGACATTTCGTTTCATAAATACAGAATGTTTACAAACATTATTATTAATAATCCCACAATGATTCTCAGCTAATGAACCTAAGAGAGAAAGAGTACATACATCTGAGTCCTAGCTTTGCTCTGCGCGCCGCGCCTACTTGTGTTCCAGTCGCAGCAGCTGTTCCTTACCATTTATAGTTAATGACCTTAACTGGCCGTCTTCCTCCACCTCCACCCGCTCCTGTCCGTTCTCTATGATTCTGCATCCGAACACACAGGGTTTCAATTAATAAACATTTAAAAACCCAAACGAGATCACACACTTGACATTTTACACTCATTTCTATTATTATTAATGGACTCAGGGTTAGGGGCGGGGTTTCACAGTGACTGCTGTTTGTGTTGGTCACCCTCCCCTCCTCTTGCCACGCCTCCATCCACCCCACCGGATCTTGCCACCCTGGCTCCTTAGTTGACTTACCTTCCCTGGGCTTGCCCCCCCCCCGGCTCTTCTCCCCTCACTTACTCTTGTTATCCCTCCCCTACTAACCCCTCCTTTTCAACCCCACCTGCCCCTGTTCCCATCACACCCATCTTACCTTTTTGTGGTGATTTTTTTGCCGTTAACGTATTTGGTTGATGTGGACACAGAACGGAAGTTCCCCATCCCACTGCCCCCGCCCCCAAATGAGCTGGAGGAAAAGGAAGTGAATCCTCCTCCACCCATCTGCCCCATGTGACCAAAAGAGCTAAAACCTGAAACACACACACACACACACACACACACACACACACATAGTTGAGTATACTGAGAGAACGACAAAGCGTGTGATCTGAAATGCAGAAGTTGGCGGTGATGTCTGACCCGAATCGAATGTAGAGAATGGTGGTCCGAAGCCCCCGAATCCTCCGAATCCACTGGAGAAGGAGCCACCTGTTCGACTCCTGCTCATCCCGCGGTGCTGATGCTGGTGCTGATGCTGCCGTCGCCCACCCCCGAAGAAGTCATCTCCGAACGGATCATCTCCTACAGCACATACACAGCTCAGGGTTTAGCATCTACACCCAAAAGAATCATATTTCAATAAAACAGCTGCATCTGTCTTCCTACCAAAGAAATCAGCAAAAGGGTCACGACCCCCGAAGAAATCTCTGAACACGTCCTCGGGATTACGGAACGTGAAGCCTTCAAAGAGATCACCGTTATGGTGACGCCCTCCTTAAATGCACGGCGAGATATGGATTACAAACAAATTCCATCACATTGAACAAAAACATGCCAACATGTGACTGCGTTTACCTCCTCCGCCCCCAGACAGTCCCTCTTTACCATACTGATCATAAATGCTGCGCTTGTTGGCTGCAGGAGACCAGAAACAAAAACCACAAACATCAACATTAACGCACATCTGTAACAGAAATACCTCCCTGCGCTGATATTCAGACACCCCGCCCCCCCAGTCCCTGAAGCTCCGGATCACAGAACTTCATCAGGTCTCCATTTTATGTTCCAGCCGTGTGAAGTTCCCGGGTCAGCAGGTACTCTGGAATGTACAGTACTTTACCCTTCGGTTCTTACCTGGAAGTGCGTGCACAATACCACTCTGTACTCGACATGTTTACACAGCTCAACATCACTGACAGTCCAATTCAAAAATCTTACAGCATACGCGGGATATGCGAGATTAAATCTGTACAGGCTCCATGGAGAGAAAGTCAAACCTGAGGATTCATTCATAATACAGTCATACCTCAACTTATGAAAGACCCAACTAACGAAAAATCCAGGTTACAAAACGCCTTTACGTAAAATTTTCATCTCTGAATACAAAAGAAAATTTAAGTTACAAAACGCATCCTGTACTTTTGTTTTGAAATTGGCACGATAGAGTTGCTCTCCCATTGGCTACACCCCGTAGGCCTCCCATTGGCTAGGAGGGAGCTGCATCTCCATGATACTTATGATGCTTTTCATGTGCCTTTGACCCTCGTTCGTCACAGAGTTCTAACACGCGCAATATCTTAGGCACAGTTGCCCAACCCCAGTGGTAAATGATTTGCATGTCTTATTCCTTTTAATGGTTAAATAAATAATTTTCTTTTACTTTTCACACATATTTCATATAAAATTGGTATACTTTTATAATGTTCAAAAGGTTTAGGGGGTAGTATTGGGGGCCTTGGAACGAATCAGGCCTTTAACATGTAAAATGCGACTCAACTTACGAAGAAAAAAAAAAAATTACGTTATGAAACCACTTCGGGAACAAATTAATTTCATAAGGTGAGGTATGAATGTATCTGTTTCATATTCTGTGTGTGTGTGAGAGAGAGAGAGATAAAGAGAGAGACCGTGAGACCCTAATTAGGATTAAGCGGTTCAGAAAATGAATGAATAAATAATAATAATAATGAAATTATTCATGATTAAATCTTTAATTCAAATCAAATCCCTGGTTCAGGATTCCTTAAGAATTTATATTTTCCATTCATTTTACTATTACTATTTGTGAAGAAAAAAATGAAACACCTGTTCTTAAAACTCGCCGCGTGTCATGTTAACACCGCAGAAATGCACCAAACAAAAAATAAACAAAGCGATAAATAAATAAAGGCCTTATTGTATTATAAATGACTGAAGGAGACACTGAGACGAAATGAACGACAGAGACACAGAACGCACCGTCGAAAAGAACTTCGTACGCCTCTGAGATTTCCTTAAACTTCCTCTCTGCCTCCTCCTTGTTATCGGGGTTTTTATCCGGATGCCACTTCAGGGCCAGTTTTCTGTACCTGCCGAACACATTTACATCGACACAGATCTCCGTATGAGCATATAACGTATTTATTATACTCTTACAGATTTAACCATCAGGATGAACACAACATTATTAAACAACAGAACAACACATCTCACACACACTCACAGACGCACTCACACTCTCGCACTCACGTGCACTCTCACGCCATTTGCTTCTGTCACATCCTAAAACAGGTAACATGGACTGAACTTACGCTTTCTTGATATCGTCTTGACTTGCATCTTTTGGCACTCCTAATATCTGGTAATACTCCACCATGGCTTCATATAAACACACACACACACACACACACAGACACACACAAGCACCCCTGCTCAGGTCAGAAGACAACCTGAAACATGAAAATGCATCCATTAAAAGGCAGCATGTTAAACACACACCCACACAAATCCGAACTTGGGGGGGGGGAGACACAGGACTCATCCGAAAGTGTGTGTGTGTGTGTGCGCGTGTGTGTGTGTGTGTGTGCAACTTCTGAAAAGCTTCCTTTTATTCTATCAGCAGGAATTTTAACCGTCTGTCGCATTCTACACACAACTGACAATGTCAATGTGTGGACTCATACGCGCGCACACACACACGCGCACGCACCCACACGCACGTACACACGAGCACACTCATGCACAGGCGCGCTCAAATACGTACGCGCGCATGGCCGCACTCATACGCGCGCGCACTCCTAAGCACATGAACACTCACATACACACACTCATGCATGTACGCACACACACAGACACAGTCATACATTATTTGTCTTCTCAAGTAAATACCCCCTCCCTGTCTGTCTCCTTAACCATAATCCCTCAGCAGAGCTATTCAATTTTTATGCTTTATATGAAGATGATGGCGATGATGTCATTGTAATGGATCGCCATCTGTGGGATTATTACAGCGCACTATATTCACACGCCCGACCTGGTTGCTCCAGGATTTCACCCCCAGCATGGAGTGGGGGTCCCGGAGGCTTTGCCCCACCCCCTCATATGACGCTGCTTGAGGAAGGCATCGGGGTGACTCCCCCGGAGCGGA
Organism: Plotosus lineatus; assembly: GCA_024760905.1. NCBI lineage: Eukaryota > Metazoa > Chordata > Actinopteri > Siluriformes > Plotosidae > Plotosus > Plotosus lineatus. The sequence goes on along the minus strand of CM045743.1, from coordinate 45,804,655 downwards.
CACCAGCGTTTAGTTGTGTGTTTTAGGGTTGTGGGGTTTTGGGATGAAATCCTGGAGCAACCAGGTCGGGCGTGATAGGGTGAGTGACGTGGGCGGTACAAAGCTGTTGGACACCAGCTGCTTTCGGTCGCCTCGGTTGAATCTGAGGTGGTGGGTCTGGGTCGGCGCATGGAACATGACTTCCCTGCGGGACAACTCTCACCTGCCTCTGGTATCAAGGGAGCTTAGTCTGCTTGGCGTCCACATTGCAGCCCTCTCTGAGGTGTGGAGGCCTGGGCCCAGCGAGACAAGTGTCGGTGGGTACACCTACTACAGTCATCCCTTGCCACTTCGCGATTTGAGCATCGCGGTCTTAGTACATCGCGGTATTTTAATAAAACATAAAAAATTCAAAATTCGTGCTGAAACTCACATGTAAGCAAGCGGAAGGCAGGGACCCAAGGCAGGCTGCGTCCATTGTTTTCAAACGACAGACTGAAGTGCCCCTCCTCCCCAGTTCAAGCAGGGACCGCCCACTCAACTCAATCTCGCAAGCTGATTGACTTAGACGCGTGACGCTGTTGCTTCGCACATTCCCGCGGGATTTTTTGTGATCTTACTGTATAGTGTTTGTGAACGTCCTGAGAAGAGCTATTGTCAGGTGAGTACAGTACTTAAAGTATTTACATATAAAATCTATTTAAGTATTAATACATTACAGTATTTACATATGCATATAACTGTGTAACGTTTAATATACACTTCTTAATAGTGTATAGACGCGAAAACATATAGAAATGACACAACATGGTAGAAATGGGGGCGGGGAGTGGGGCGGCATTCCTACTTCGCGGTTTTTCGAATATCGCGGCCAGGTCTGCTCTACATTATCCGCAATATCCAAGGGATGACTGTATTGGTCTGGCCGGGCCGACGGTCTTCACACTCAGACTCAGAAAGTGGCCGTTGCCGTCGCTGATCGATTGGCTCCCTTGGTATCGGAGGTGGTCCCGGTCAACGAGCGTATTATACGACTGAGGGTGACTCACACAGTGGGGACGCTCTCTATCGTCGCAGTGTATGCTCCAACCGGGGTGAGTGATCGATCTATGAAGGAAACCTTCTACGACCAGCTCAACTCAGTGGTGTCGGAGGTTCCGGGAAGGGACACCCTGATCGTACTGGGGGACTTCAATGTGACCACTGGCACTAATCGGGATGGCTACGAAGCATGGGTCGGTTCTCATGGCTCCGTACGCCGCGATGAAAGCGCCTTAATGCTTCTTGACTTCGCAAAAAGTCGGGGCTTAAGGATTGCTGGCTCGTGGTTTTAGAGATCAGATCCGCGACGCTGGACTTGGTACTCCAACGACGGCATCACGAGGAAGGAGATCGACCATTTTCTCGTAGGTACAGTAGGCCCTCGACATTCGCAGGGGTTCGGTTCCGAGCCCTCCCGCGAATCGAGATAATCCACGAGTTCTGTACCTGGAAGTAAAACCCCATGTATGACGTCACACGCGCGAATGAGCAGCCGGAAGTAAAATACTATGTATCTATTACATGTGCTAAAATATGCTTCTTAAACACATTCTATAGACAGTCTTACTCATTAATACAGTATTAATGTAGTAAAATGTAGTAACGATTAAGAAAAACCTTTCAATTTTTACTCTTATTTTTATTGATGATAAAATATAAACATTATACAGCATATACTGTTATAAAGCACACGTTTTAAAGTCCTTTTCAATTATTATTCCAGTACAGTACCTCAGTTAATTCTTCGAATGTTTGTGCGTAGCATGTTTAACAAATGATACCAAAAGGATAAACTTTATTACGCTTCATGTCCTTTTACATTGGCGCTGCCTAGAGGGCAACGTCGCGGAGTTCTCAGAGTCAAATTGTTTCTTTGTTCGTTTTAATTTGTTTGGTCATGTTTTGCACTATGTTCGTCTATGATCGGTCGACCATATTACAGCTATGAGCAGCTTCAGCTTCGGGCAACTAAGCACGCAACAACTTATATCTTGAGCTTACTGTATATGCTATAGCAGCTCATTGCTAGCGGTTACTGGCTAAGCCCAGGCGGAGTTCTCAGAGGCTTGGTTAGCACTTCCGGCCATACTACTTGAAAATGTTCAGTCCTTGCGAAACAAGATGGACGAGCTTCATGCTCAGATTGCAGCGCAGAGGGATCTACAGGACTGTGTTTCTGTAAAACATGGCTCGAGGAGAGTACACCCGATGAGGCGATTGCTCCAGCCAGCTACACGGCCTTCATCCCCTGCAATCCCAAGCACCGGAGTTGTCGTTCGGCCCTTTTCCACCTGGGCTTCTTGTCCGCTGTGGTGCGGCTCGCAGAGATGCCTACCATAGCATATTAGCTCTGCTAGCCGTATCCCGGCTAACAAGCCCAGTTGAGCATGCTTAGTTATACACGCCGGAAGACACTCCGTCTTATAGCTGTAGTACAGTCGACCGGTCGTAGACGAGCATAATGCAAAACATGAACAAACAAAACAACAAATAAAACAAATTAAAACGAACAAAAACAATTTGACTCTGAGAACTCTGCGACGTCGCCCTCTGGACAGCGCCATCTTGGAGACGTCACTCCAAGTTCAATGTAAAAGGACATGAAGAGTACTGTAATAAAGTTTATCCTTTTGGTATCGTTTGTTAAACATGCTACAGAACATAAAATCTCACGCATAAATATGAACTTAGGTACTGTACTGGAATAATAATTAAAAAAGATTTTAATACAACAGTTCAGAGAAAACCGTTGTTTCTCAGGAGAAAGTCTTATTTCTTCAGAAGAGACATTCAGCGTTTTCTATCACTTAGCAAGAGAAGACGCACGGCGTTTGAGTGGTATATTAGAGCTTAACTGGAAATTAAAACGCACACAAAAAAGAGGCTCATTGACAACTTGAGTGCGAATGAGGAAAAAGGGGTGGGACATCAGCTCAACCAATCAGGAGAAAGGAGGGCAGCCATTGGCTGAATTTGAATCACGTGCCGGTTACTCAAACCGTGGGTGCAAAACCGCGAATAGTCAAGGACCTACTGTAGTCGCTGGCGGCTGGTCCAGAACTGCCGTGTCTTCAGAAGTGCCCAGCTCTTCTCGGGAGACCACGGGCTTCTGGTGGCGACTCTGAAGATCCGTTTCAGTCGCCCTGAGAAAGCCCCGGCTCGTCAAACGCGACTTGACGTAAGCCGACTCAAGGACCCTGATGTGGCTTCGGAGTTCGCTAGTAGGCTTGGGGAATCCGTGGAGGATCTGGACGCGGGTGCAGGCACGGAGGATCTCTGGGCTGGTTTCAGAGACCGCATCCTGGAGGTGTCCCGCAGCTGCATACCGGGGGTCGCCCAGACAACCGGGAACGGCCATCTCCTCCGAGACCATCGACGTCATCGAGAGAACGAGACAGGCTTGACGGCAGAGCTGGACTGGCCAGGGACCTGAAGCGCGAAGCCGTCAAGGCGATGCGAGGAGATCGGGAGGCCACTTGAATTCGAGTGGCTCTTGTCCGGCTTACAGGGCGTTGCGGAGCCTCCGTTCCTCTCGTGGATTTCCATCGTGGATCAAGATAGTGAAAGATGCAGACGGTAGTGTCCTTATCGAGGAATCTGAAGTGAAGACTCGTTGGGCCAAGTACTTTGAGGAGTTGTATCGTGCTGACCCTCCCGCCCGGAGCCTGGTCGTCGGGATGCTGGAACTCTTGTTGCCGACCTTCCCCCAGGCTGCGACCCGCCAACTCATGAGGAAACTCGGAGGGCGGTGTGGCACTTGACGGATGGCAAATCTGCGGGAGTTTGTGGTATCCACGTGGAAATGCTTAAGGGGGGAGGTGAGGCCGTCCTGAGGTGGCTGTTCATTCTCGTGTGCTCTGTGTGGAGCACTAGTGTCATCCCAACTGACTGGAAACAGAGCATCGTTGTTCCAATCTGGAAGGGGAAGGGTGATACCCGAGAATGCAACAGTTACCGAGGGGTTACTCTCCTCTCAGTTCCAGGCAAGGTCTTCGCACATATTCTACTGGAGAGGATCTGACAGCAGCTTCTAGCGCACCAGCGCCCTGAACAGTCCGTGTTCACACCGAAGAGGTCTACCGTTGACCGCATCCTGGCGCTCCGCGTCCTATCTGAACGCTTGCGGGAGTTTGATAGGGGGTTCCTTGCCGCCTATATAGACTTTCGCAAGGCGTTCGACTCGGTGGATAGGGAGGCCCTCTGGGGCATACTTCGTCTACGTGGGATCCCGTCGGCTCTGGTCCGGCTGATATCGTCGCTGTATTCTGGGACAGAGAGTGCTGTGAGGTGTGGGGGCTCCACACTCGAAGACACTCGAGACCGGAGTGAGGTAGGGGTGTGTTCTGGCCCCCACTCTCTTCAGTACTTCAATGGACTGGATCATGGCGGTGGTATCGGGTGGATCGGCCTGCAGTGTGTCGTTCAGTGAGGTTCGGATTACTGATCTGGACTTTGCCGATGATGCAGTGATCTTCGTGGAGACGGTGGATGTCCTGACGGAGATTCGCTGTTCGCTGGGTGAGGAGGCGGAACCGCTTGGTTCGCGAGTCTCCTGGATCAGAACCAAGATCCAGGCTTTCAGCGACCTTTTGGATGCTGCTGTTGACTCGATCGCTGTGGATCGTGAAAGAGTAGAGATCGTGGAGTCTTTCACTTACCTTGGCAGCGTGGTCCTTCGTTCCACTGATTGCAGGGCCGAGATCAATCGTCAACTTGGCTTAGCCTACGGGGCGATGAACTCGCTGGACAGGACCGTGTGGCGGTCAAGGTGTCTGAGCAGGCAGACGAAAGCCCGAGTCTTTCGCTCCCTTGTGCTCCTTGTCTTGCTCTAGTCGAGCGAGACATGGACGCTTACGGTTGAGCTTGGACGACGACTGGACTCTGTCGTTACGACTTCCCTTCGCCGCATCTTCGGATAACGCTGATGGGACTTTGTTACCAACCAGAAGGTGCTCGAGGATGTGGGGATGGTAAGAGTAATCTGCTTGATCCGTGACCGTCAGCTGCACTACTATGAGCACTTGGCACGTTTCCCGCCTTCGGACCAGCACACCGGAACCTGTCCGTTCAAGATCCTAGGGGCTGGAGCTGATCGCGGGGACGGTTGCGTGTGACGTGGTTGTCGCAGCTGAGGGCTGCCCTGCCAGGGGGTATGGGCCCTGTGCGGGCCTGGTCGATCGCCAGGAGACGGCCGGACGAGTGGAGGTGGTTGGTGGACGCAGCGAAGTGCCGTCATGGCGCATGCCCTCATACCTGACCTATATTCACATATGATGAAGAAGAGAAAACTAAACAGGAAAAGGTGTACGCTAAGTGAACCTGAACTTGCTACTGAAAACGTAACCGTACGATTGGGGGTCGGCTGAGAAGGCAAGATTTTCGGTAAACTATGTGCATAAAAAGGGAAGATTCCAGATGCCATATCCTCAATGGAAGGCTGTACCTGGATACGTATCACAGAAATCAGTAGTTAGGGGATTATATTGAAATTATACACACCAATGTTCAAGGCTAAATATTAAATCAGCACTACAGAGTTACGTTACTGTACTGGAGGCATAAAACGGTTACACACCTCTGTGAGGTGTTGAAAAAGGCCATACACTGTTCACGCTGATAGACTTTTATGAGATTTCCTTTTGGCTTTTTCCCTTTCTCAGGGGTCACCACAGCAAATGATTCGCACGTTTGATTCGGTTCATAGGTTTTTACATCGGATGCCCTTCCTGACACAACCCTTTTAGCAAGGGACAGAAACACGTTGACAGCTTTGCAGCTCCTCTTTTACAAAAGTCAGCAATGGTTCTTTTACATGAGCCATACACCATAGACAATGAGAGACATGGCCCGCCTTTGATAACCCAGTTAGCTGCACTTGGGGGGGCAGTGACAACCTTGTAGAGCGTGGGATTCGAAGCCCCGACCTCAGGATCAGCAACCCAGCACCCTCTACCATTAGGCCACCACTGCTCCATGCTGATAGACTTTTATATTTCTCATTAATAGATAAATCTTTATTTTTTTTAGTTGAAGTGTACAGGTTAAAGGTCACATTAAAAATGGAAAAATTCCGTGGGGGAAAACATTTAGTCTCTTTTTTTTATATCACAATTTTATCAGCTGTGTGGAGACTAAAACGGGGCGTGTCTTGTTTTCTTTCATGGTGGTGTGTGTGTGTGTGATCTCAAGGGAGATATAGTTTGAGCACTGATGAGATGAGATCCAAAGTCGTCGTCTTTTTCTTTCAGCTGTTCCCGTTTCTGGGATCGCCACAGCGAATCATCTGCCTCCATCATCATGCAAGTCCTACTAATAGATCGCAGTGCAACGCATTTCATCTCTGAGAAACTTGAAGGCACATCAGTCAACATTCAAGCTCTTTTCATTCAGAGTTCTGACTGTGAAACAGTCTCATCTCAGCACAAATCATTCTTTATTTCTGCTTCTACCGTTTGCCTGTCATTTTATTCCGGAGATAAAAGATTATTAAACATATTGTGCATCGGGATCTGTAAATATCACGGTATTTTTTTTAACCATGATCGCTCATCTCCACCTGAGTTTTCTGAACCTTTCCCAAAAAATTCGAAAATTGTCCATCCATCATGTCTTATTTCAGGACAGTTTTCTTAATAACATTTTGTCCGGTAAATCATAATTAAAATATTAAAATACAGTGAAATGAGAGGTGTACGTAAGTTTGAGACTCCGTGCGATGATGAACTCTCGTGTAAAGAAATTAGCATAACAAGCTAGCGGAAGCACAGACACTTCAACTGACCCATTTCTTTTTCTGAAGAAATGTGGTCAATAATAACAATACAGCCCAGTTTTCCGGTATATAGAATTAGTGAATGTGGTAAAAAAGAATCAATTAATTTAAACACGAGTACTCACAATCCAAATTACATAAGATGCCATTATCTCCTTGTTTTGACGCGTCATTTCTTTTTTTATTCCAACGCTTTTCGGACAGCCCCTCCCCTCTCAAACGATTGGCTAGTATGTCTTACACTGATAGAGCCTCCAATCAGAATCGGATTTCTACCCAATCCCAAGGTAGGCCGCGAAACATTCCGGAATACAGGTAGGAAAAATACTAAGTACTTTCACAGAAAAATAGGGCAGTTCGGAAACGGCTCGCTTAAGAATGTCAGACACCTTGACAGAAATACAAAAAACCCCAACGCAGGTAGATGTAAAATCAACACACAGACGCATACCTGTTTGCTTTTTCAGCTGCAGGTGTTTTAAGTCTCCACCGCCGCGGAATAGAATTATCCTCAAACAGTGTGTTTTCTACGGTATACAGTGGATCAGTTTGGTGCATTCACCGGAAATGCTGTGGATAACCTGCAGGTATGTGACGTCACATCCTGTCTAGGGAACGGAGGGGATGTCGTATGGACGTGTGTGAACATTTACGGGTCCAAGTGTCAGATTGTAATTCCTGTATGTATGTATTTAATTATTTATTTATAATCAGAAGTAGAATTATTTATATTCTATTATTCATTACATAATTTTTCTTTTATGACAAAAACCCATTGTCTGTGACATCACGTCTTCTTTGTGACGACAGTCTATGACATCAACTCCTCCACTTTACAGATTTCCTCTTCATCACTGTCATTCCTCATCATCACGCCACCTCTTCATCATTATTATTATTATTGATGCTTATATGGCGCATTATTCATACACGTGGATACTCAATGCGCATGAGAATGTTGCTTTGTTGTATGTATTTGTCACTGAATCACAAATTCTTCTTATTATTTAATGAAAGATATTATCAAAGGCGGGCCATGTCTGTCACTGTCTATGGTGAGAGGTTGATGTAAAAGAACCATTGCTGACTTTCGTAAAGAGGAGCTGCAAAGTCGTCAGCGTGTTTCTGTCCCTCCCTAAAAAGGATTGTGACAGGAAGGGCATCCGACGTAAAAACCTCTGCCAAATTAAACGTGCGAATCAGATGATTCACTGTGGCGACTCCCGAGTAAAAGGGAAAAAGCCGAAAGGAAGACAGACAGACAATTGTTCATTCATTTAATTTAATTTCCTTTTCTGTACCCGCTTAATCCTAATTAGGGTCTAGGGGAGGCTGGCGCCCATCCCAGCCAACTCCGGGTGATGGCAGAGTACACCCTGGACAGCTCGCCAGGCCATCGCAGGGCGGAAACACACTGGCGGCTTTGCATCCTACTCTTTACGAAAGTCAGCATTGGTTCTTTTACATGAGTCACACCATAAGACAGTGAGAGACATGGCCTGCCTTTGATAATCCAGTTAGTGTACTGGGGGGGACAGTGAGAACCTTATGGAGAGTGGGACTCGAACCCCCAACCTTTGGATCAGCGATCCAGTGCCCTCTACCACAAGGCCACCACTGCCCATTGAATGGCATTGTAATACATGAAATATTGTATGAACCTGTGAAAAATTCCTTACCCCTTTTAAATTCCTTACCCCTTTTAGGTGAAAAATTCCTTACCCCTTTTAGGTGGGAGTTTTCTCAAAAAACAACATGATTTAAAGACGTGAAAAAAAGTAAGATTCTGTTATTATTTTTTATTTTTTTAAATCATCATGAAACTACTTTAGAATTTATATGTTTAGTTCAAAATATCAACCCAATACTGATTTGTTATTACCGTTTAATATACTTTTTAATATTTTTTGTAGATACATTTCGTTTCATTATTTTGAATGTATTTTAACCCTTAAAGAGGCACAAGTGGAAAAAAAAGGAAAAAATGATATCAGTTGTTCTTAAAAAAAGGTGCATGTTTCCTCAGGGCTCCACTAGGGGGCTCTACAGGACCTCAGCATAATGGACCCAGAACCGATCCGAAACACACCGATTGGTTTCATGACATTCTGGAGCGAATGTGATTCTTTTATTTCATGATGAGGTCACATCCCAGATGAAGTGAAATGTTCGGATTACCAGACGAAGGGCTGTGTGATGATGTCACTGTAGACAGTCTTCTGTCTGAGATGTACCTGTATTTATTACAAGCACACACCTGATCCTAGGTTCTCTGTAGTCAACACACATGCGCACACATACACACAAACACACACATACACACACACACGTATACCCACAAACACACATGTATACACACACATTATAGTGGATGCTTATATAGTGCAATTTCATACACGCATATGCTCAATGCGCATGAGACCCCAGCGCTCCCTGCGCTCCGGGAACCCGTCACCACTGTACGGCACCAGTTGTTGCGTTGTTCTATCCTTTTTATGCTGAGCGCCAAGCAGGAAGCAACAACTCCCAAATTTTAACGTCTCACAGTATGATGTGGTCTAGTGGTATAGGGCACTGGATCGCTGATCCAAAGGTTGGGGGTTCGAGTCCCACTCTCCACAAGGTTGTCACTGTCCCCCCCAGTGCGGCTAACTGGGTTATCAAAGGCGGGCCATGTCTGTCACTGTCTATGGTGAGAGGTTGATGTAAAAGAACCATTG
>CM045743.1:45785142-45792642 GCA_024760905.1 Plotosus lineatus | reverse complement strand
GAGTCGCTGCAAAGCCGTCAGCGTGTTTCTGTCCCTTGTTAAAAGGGTTGTGTCAGGAAGGGCATCCGACATAAAAACCTCTGCACCAAATCAAATGTGCGAATCAGATGATTCACTGTGGCGACCCCTGAGAAAGGGAAAAAGCCGAAAGGATAGAAGAAGATTTATTGTTTTAACATATTTATCTGTAATTAGGTGAAATATACGTGTTTGTCGCAGGCTATATGAGTTTGGGAGGGGATTGGAACGGATTAATTGGTTTTCTGTTATTTCTTATAGGAATTATTGTTTGATCTAATTAACTTTTTGGTTTACGAGATCGCCCTCGGAACGGATTAAATTCGTTAGACAAGTTAACACTATACAGGGATCCCTCACTTTCCACGGTTAATTGAGATCCCCAGGCGCCCATCGAAATCCGCGAAGTAGGATCACCCCCCCACCGCCGACTGATGTATACGTGTATGTGTATATAATATCAATAAATACATATCTAATGCTATAAATGCTTATAATAACAATTAAACTTTGAAAAAATAACATATAATATAAATAAAATATAAATATAGATGCTCTCCAACTCTCCAACATTCGTTTTGCAAACATCTGGAGATACCAACAAAGCTGTCCGAGGTCGAAAGTGAAAGTGAAATGAAATTGAAGAACAAGTAGAAATAGAAATGGAATAAAATCTACAGAAAGATAGATCATAAATATAAGTATGAAATATAATTAAACATTATCCTAAATGTTTCATCATAAATGATCATAAACAGATGCAATGATGTAAATAGTTTTGATGGGAGATTTTGGGTTGTTTTTTGTTTTGTGTTGGTTTAGGGGTTTTTTTTTTTTGTTTTTTTGGTTTTTTTGCATAATTGACCTTGTTTTTGTGACATTTTCCTTAACTTTTCCACTTATTCTTCCTTAATTTTCTTATTTTTTAATTCGATGAATATTTATTTATTTATTTTTTTAAAACACTGCGATGCACTGAAGGCGCATTAATTGAAGTGTGAAGTAGCGAGGGATATGCCGTATGTTTTTTGAATGGATTTGCCCATCCATATTTATGAGATTTGGAAAAAAAAGAGTCTCATGTACAACAACACTTTTTGAACATCACAGTATGTACAGTACAAAACTATAAATATCACCGATACCACCGTACAGATAACACAAGGAAGTAGCACCGAGATGTTGGGCTGCCCTCCACGCAGATTGTGTCTTACATCACACAGGATATCAAGGAGTGACTTCCTGCCTTCCTTGTAGTTGACAACCAGTTGTACAGGCGTAGCTGGAACTCAGTGTAGCACTTCTTCCCACGGATGGGCTAATTGATGCCATGGTCATTCTGGAGAACAGCGTTTACGATGCACCTTTAGCGCTTCCAAACGATGGGGTTGGAGTGGCCCACCAGACTGGGAAAGTTGTTGTTCCAGCCGTCACAAATGTTGTTGGTTCAGGGCTCATTCACCAGGGTGGTGTGGTGCTGGTTTCACCGCTCTGTGATGTCCATGGGTGGACTGCGACAAAGTCAAAGCAGCTTGATAACCCCAGCTGGGGTGGTGGTGATGCTGCACTGGTGGTGGAGCTGCCCTGAGACGTAGATGAGGTTGAAGTATATATATATATATATATATATATATATATATATATATATATATATATATATATATATATATATATATATCATATTAGAGTAAAATTGATTAATCTCACATTTTTTTGCATTATTTGTCCAAAATATGAAAATATCTCAACAATACCAATGAAACAATTTCAATATAATCATAAAAAACTAAATCTGAAACGATTTTAGAAATTTTAGTTGTGGATGAGTTGTCCAGCAAGGGTCATGCCCATGGACAAACTGTCCAAGGTTGCAGTTTTTGGACCAGTTGCCATACATTCTCCTCTCTCTCTCTCTCTCTCTCTCTCTCTCTCTCTCTCTCTCTCTCTCTCTCTCACACACACACACACACACACACACACACACACACACACACTTAGTCTCTCTCTCTCTTTCTTTCTCTTTCTCACCCCCCCCCTCTCTATGGCTGTCTGGCTGTCTCTGTGTGTCTCATCTTTCTTTCCTTCTCTCTGTCTCTCCTTTGGTCTTTATCTGTGTCTCTATCTGTGTGTGTCTCTCTCTCTCCTTGTCTCTCTGTTTGTTTCTCTCTCTCCCTCGCTCTCTCTTGCTTTCCTCTCTGTTCACTGTTTGTCTATCTGTCAGTCTCTGTCTGTCCCACACTCTTTCTCTCTGTCTCTTTCATTCCCTCTGTCTGTCTGTCTGTCTGTCTCTCTTTCTTGTAGAAGCACTTAAATTAAATTAATTAAAGTGTATTGTGAAGAGGCTGAGCATTTGGCAGAAGCACCGCACTGCACTCGCGTCTCTCTCACTCTCACACGGCTGACGTAATCCTCAGCGCAGAGTGTATTACTGCGAGAACTTTTCTCAAATGCCGGGGTTTGTTCAGCTTCACAGAAAACATTTAATCAGTTTCCTTAGTGATGTCAGGCAGTTTGGGGGGAGGAGTGATCAGACGCGATATCCCAGAATCCCTCAGGGTTTTACCAACAGCTAGAAGAAAGTCCTTTCAAACAAACCCTGCAGTTTATTCCAAAGCACTGACACGGGACACTCCTTCCAACAATATCACACAAACATCAAGAATTACACATGATTAATCCAACCAATCACAGGCCCGGATTTCAGATCCGATCAACAAAAGCAGTGACAGTAAAATAAGGCATCAATTTATAAACTGTTTTTGTATATTGTTCGAGGTTCGTGAGAGAGTCTGATGCATCCCTCTCTCAGGTGACACATCAAGGTGTGTGTGAGACGACACTTACCTGGGAAGGTGCAGGTGTGTTCTTCAGTTTTTACAGCCACCTGTCGTGATGCGCGCACACACACACAGACACACACACATATAGACATACACACACACACACACACACACACACACACACACACACACACACACACACACACACACACACACACACACACACACACACACAACCACACTGCTGTATTTGATGTGTGTGATGTTTGTTTACTTACTGCTTAAACACTAATTGAGTGTTTTTTCTCATCTCCTCCAGCGTGGATGTGAAAGAGCAGGAAAAAGATGTTGTCCATTTGCGCTCAGTCACCATTCATGTGCTAAATAGTCACAGAACAGAGCGACACATCCAGGAGATGTGAAAAGACGATGCCACAAAAGCACACACCCCACAAATAACTGAATTGGGAGGTTCTGAGTGACTGCATGAGGAACATCTTCGTCGGGATGAAGTGTGTGTTCCAATTAAAGCGTCTTTCAAGGCACACGAAACAAAAACCTTCCCTTTTAACTGCAAAATGAACAGAATCTTCACACATACTCACTGTCTCAGCAGTGTGTGTGAGTGTGTGTGAGAGACAGAGAGAGAGAGAGAGAGAGAGAGAGTGTCAGAGTGTGTGTTTGTGAGTGTGTGTGTGTGTGTGTGTGTGTGTGTGTGTGTGTGTGTGTGTGTGTGTGTGAGAGTGTGTGTGTTTGTGAGTGTGTGTCTATTTGTTGGCCCTGTGATGGCCTGGCAAGCTGTTCAGGGTTATCCAAGCCTTCTCCCAAAGTCATCTGAGATGGGCGCCAGCATCCCCACGACTCAAACTGAGATTAAGTGGTTCAGTGAATGAGTGAATGATACGGTACGAGGAATGAATAGTGGGCGATTTCACAAACTGGGTTTTTCTCATTATAACCCCTGGAATAACCAGAACCTCTACATGCTTCATGGCCATTCACCCTACAGACGCCCTGAAGTTCTGGTAGAATTATGACCATGAACCTCTTTTGTGGGTTAATAGTGTAAAGAGGTTTGATGTGGCTGAACACACACACACCCACATACACACACACACACACACACACACACACACACACACACACACACACACGTCTTGGCACAAGACATGCGCCTTCGTATACATGCACATACACGCACACACACTCCCACCCCCTCCATGCACACACACATGACACACACGCAGACAAACACACACACATACACTCACACCCCCACATACACATACACACATACACACACACATACACTCACACGCATATAAAAACATGTGCATATACACACACACGCGTGCATACATGCACACACATGCACACACATTCACACCCCCTCCACGCACACATACGCGCACACACACACACACACACACACACACACACACACACACACCAAAATCTCACCAAAAATTAGTTTTTTGTGACTGATGTATATTTTCCTTTTTGATGAAATTTTACTGTGGCAAATAGTTGAAGATGTTCCAGGAGGCACTGTGGGACATTGAGAGGACCGAAGAGAGGAAACAGGAGTACAGGGAGACACAGCGCAAGGCCAAAGTAGCAGTGCCAAAGGCCAAACAGAGGGCGTATGATGACTTGTATGATAGGATGGAAAGTAAAGAAGGAGAAAATGATTTATACAGGTTGGCACAGCAGAGAAATAGAGATGGGAAGGACGTGCCACAAGTTAGAGTGATTAAGGACAGAGAGGGAAATGTATTGACTGATGACAGAAGTGTGCTGGGAAGATGGAAAGAGTACTTTGAAGAGCTGATGAATGAGGAAAATGAGAGAGAAAAAAGAGTAGAAGAGGTGACCGTCGAGGACCAGGAAGTAGCAAAGATCAGTAAGGGTGAAGTGAGGAGGGCATTGAAGAGGATGAAGAATGGAAAGGCAGTTGGTCCTAATGATATACCTGTGGAGGTATGGAAGTGTCTAGGAGAGGTAGCAGTAGATTTTCTGACAAGAACATTCAACAAAGTCTTAGAGAGTGAGAGGATGCCAGAGGAATGGAGGAGAAATGTACTGGAGCCTATTTTTAAGGACAAGGGAGATGTGCAGAGTTGTGGCAACTACAGAGGGATAAAGTTGATGAGCCATACAATGAAGTTATGGGAAAGAATAGTGGAAGCTAGACTAAGGGCAGAGGTCAGCATTTGTGAACAACAGTTTGGTTTCATGCCAAGAAAGAGCACCACAGATGCAGTGTTTGCATTGAGGATGTTAATAGAGAAGTACAGAGAAGGTCAGAGGGAGCTGCATTGTGCCTTTGTGGATCTGGAGAAAGCATATGACAGGGTGCCGAGAGAAGAACTGTGGTATTGCATGAGGAAGTCTGGAGTGGCAGAGAAGTATGTAAGAGTGGTGCAGGACATGTATGAGAGATGTAAGACAGTGGTGAGGTGTGCTGTCAGCGTGACTGAAAAATTCAAGGTGGAGGTGGGACTGCATCAAGGATCAGCTCTGAGCCCCTTCTTGTTTGCGATGGTGATGGACAGGCTGACAGACGAGGTTAGGCAAGAATCTCCATGGACTATTATGTTTGCAGATGACATTGAGATCTGTAGTGAGGGGCAGTGGTGGTCTAGTGGTATAGGGCGCTGGATCGCTGATCCAAAGGTTGGGGGTTCGAGTCCCACTCTCCACAAAGTTGTCACTGTCCCTCCAGTGCAGCTAACTGGGTTGTCAAAGGCGGGCCATGTCTGTCACTGTCTATGGTGAGAGGCATGTAAAAGAACCATTGATGATTTTCATAAAGAGTAGCTGCAAAGTCGTCAGCGTGTTTCTGTCCCTTGCTAAAAAGGGTTGTGACAGGAAGGGCATCCAACGTAAAAACCTCTGCCAAATCAAACGTGCGAATCAGGTGATTCGCTGTGGCGACTCCCGAGTAAAAGGGAAAAAGCCGAAAGGAAGACAGACATTGTGATCTGTAGTGAGAGCAGAGAACAAGTGCAGGAAAATCTAGAGAGGTGGAGGTATGCCCTGGAAAGGAGAGGAATGAAGATTAGCCTCAGAAAATCAGAATACATGTGTGTGAATGATAAGGACCCAGGAGGAATGGTTACACGGAGCAGAGATAAGGAAGGTGGAGGATTTTAAGTACTTGGGCTCAACAATCCAGAGCAATGGAGAGTTTGGAAAAGAAGTGAAGAAGCGTGTGCAGGCAGGTTGGAATGGATGGAGAAAAGTGTCCGGTGTGATGTGCCATAGGAGAGTATCAGCAAGAATGAAAGGAAAAGTGTACAAGACGGTGGTGAGGCCAGCGATGTTGTATGGTTTAGAAACAGTGGCCCTGAGGAAAAGACAGGAGGCAGAGCCGGAGGTAGCAGAGATGAAAATGTTGAGGTTCTCTTTGGGAGTAACGAGGATGGATAGGATCAGGAATGAGGACATCAGAGGGACAGCACATGTAAGATGTTTTGGAGACAAAGTCAGACAGGCTAGATTGAGATGGTTTGGACATGTACAGAGGAGGGATAGTGAGTATATTGGCAGTAGGATGCTGAGGTTGGAACTGCCAGGCAGAAGGCCTAGAGGAAGACCAAAGAAGAGATTTATGGATGTGGTGAAGGAGGACATGGAGGTCGTTGGAGTAAGAGAAGAAGATGCAAAGGACAGGGTGAGATGGAAGCGAATGATTTGCTGTGGCGACCCCTGAAGGGAACAGCTGAAAGGAAAAGAAGAAGAAGAAGAAGAAGAAGAAGTTCCAGGAGGCACTGAATGATGTGCAGTTTGTTCCCACGACCTGTCGTGAAGTCCTCTGATGTTCGCTGAATAAACTGTTGCAATGTTTGATTTTTCTTGTCTTGTTTGATTTTTGTTACCAAAAAATTGGACTGATTCTAGAATTCTCGAAAGCTTCTCCGAACACCCTCAGACATTTCTCCAACATCACTGTCTTATTGCTAACTGTCCCGTTTTTCATGAACACAAGACATATTCACATGAATATTGGGGGTGGTGTTAATGACCTCAGCGAATAGTTTGGAGATTGTCTGATAATTTTATCCCCTGTTATGAGTCTTAAATAAAAAAGTATCACCATTATTACTCACCATCATTTTCCACTTAATCTGGGGTTGGCACGCGAGGGGAAGCAGCATCAGCAGTGAAGTCCAGCCTTTTCCTCTAGCTCTTCCGGGGAGACACCAAGGCGTTCCCAGACCTGCTTAGCCCCTCCACTGTGGTCTGGTTCGACCCTGGGATCTCCTTCCGGTTGGACATGCCTAAAACACCACACCAGCATGGAGGTCAGAAAGCGTTAATCAAATGCCCAAGCCACCTCGACTGGCTCCTCTCAGCACGGAGGAGCAGTGGTTCTACTCTGAGCCCCTCCAGGATAGCTGAGCTTCTCACCCTGTCTCTGAGCCTCGCCACCCTGTGAAACAAGTCTGTATTCACGCTCTCATGTTCTTTCGGTCACTACGCAAAGTTCGGGACTATCAACTGGAAAAAGGTAGAACCCTCCATCCGGGTCTGGAATGAGGTCCTGCCGGAAGTGGAGGAGTTCCAGTATCTTGAGGTCTGGTTCTCATTCTTATTTCATTCTGAACTATTAAAGGTTAGTGAGGCGTAACACACTAATATAAACTCAATTCTTTTGTTGGGATTTTTTTATTAAATGTATAAATGGATGTGTGGCTCT
>CM045743.1:45770142-45780142 GCA_024760905.1 Plotosus lineatus | reverse complement strand
AAAGTCGGCATGGAGAAAATTTGAGTCCCCGACATGTAACCTCATATGAATGACTTTCCTGGTAGGACGCAAACCTTTGCCATGCTGCACCACACATTCTTAGACTCCTGAAGATGGACAAGAAAGTCTTGTGGTTGATGGTGTCAAATTTTGCTAAAAAGTCAAGGAGGATGAGGACTGATGACATCTTGGCTGATCGTGCAGCATGTAGCATCTGTGTAACAGCCAAGGGTGCAATCTCTGTGGAACGTGTTGCTTTGAAGCCAGAATGATTTCGGTCAAGGAGGTTATTCTGTAAAAGATATATGGTTGTAAACAGTACTTTCAAGAATTTTATAAAGGAAAGAAAGAAGTGATACTGGTCTATAATTGCTGATGTCTGATGGATCCAGAGAGCATTTCTTGAAGATGACTATAACCCTGGATCTTTTCACCACTGTTGGTACCTGAGTAGATGATGTGGTGTTATTGTTGATTGTGAATGCAAAGGGAAGTTGGTCTTGAGTATTGTGGAAGGGATTGGATCCGAATGAGCAGGTGGTAGGATTGCATGATGAAATGACTTGCTGGATGTCTTCATTTGTGAAATAAGATTTGGAAAACTATGCAAGGGAAGGAGAAGTGGAATCTACACTGTTGTTGTGTGTATAGAAGTAAACGTCTGATAGATTTGTTTAATCTTCCCATCAAATAAGTCAGTAAAGTCTTCAGCGGTCAGGGAGGTGGGGCACGTGGAGCAGGTGGATTGAGTCATGATGAAAAGATGTTGAGAAGTTTGCATGGGTCTTGTGCAGCAGTGTCCAACTTTTCTTGAAGAAGGCTATTAGCAGAAGTCATATCAGATGAAAATGTGGATCGGAGAACATGGTAGGAAACCAGATCTGATTCAAGTTGACATTTCTTCCACCTTCTCTCAGCTGCTCGGAGTTGTATACAATTGTTTTGCAGCACTTCCAAGAGCCAAGGAGCAGAGCAAGAAGTCTTCTTGGATTTTGTAGCTAATGGTCAGAGGAGATCCAAGAAGCACAGAGTGAAGAGAGGAAAGCATCAGTAGCAGAATACTTTACTGATCCCAGAGGAAATTGTGTGAAGTGTCAGTAGCCGATTCTAGTGAGAGGGACGAAAAGGAGAGTGGGTTCGGAAGATAAGATAATGTACAGGAAGCAACAGATGAAGGAGACACAGTGTGGAGGTTTTGTCGATGTGTCGTGGAGTGGAATTAATGCCTGTGACTGAAGATTGAAGAAAACAATATCCAGTAGATTCCGTCCTTTGTGTGGGAGAGCATTTGTTAAAAGTTAAAGAAAAGGAATAAAGAAGAGGGAGAAGGCAGGAGGACTGGAGTTTGTCAGAAGGTAGAATAAAGTCTCTCGGAAGAGTGAGAGGGGTGTTGTCTGTGTGGAAGTGCTGAGGACAGTGTCCATTTCTTCTGGAAAGTGTCCAAGTGGGGTCCAGGAGGGCGGTAGATAACAGTAATGAGGAGGTCGATTGGACTGCAGACTCTTACTCTATGAAGTTCATAGGTGGTGATGGTTAGATGAGACAGAGAGAGTGGTGTGCAGCACCAGGCAGGAGTAGACCTGTAGCACCACCTCTCACAGTTACCTGTGGAGTACGAGAGAAGTATAAACAGAGGAAAGAGCTGCTGGTGTAGTGGAGTGTTTCAGTTAGTGCAAGGAAGTCGAGAAGATAGTGAGAAGCAAAGGCAGAGATGAAATCAGCCTTTTTCACAGCGGATTGGCAGCTCCAGAGTCCCCCTACCACCCTCGTCTGAGACTGTAACAGCAGTGGAGGGTAGGGAAGGTTGCTGAGCCTACACCCTCTGGCTTGTGGGTATGATCTTCTGGGTCTAGCAGTACGTTAGAGCAGTAACAGGTTTAAGGCACATGACTGCAATCTGGTTTATATTCGAGACCTCAGGCCTGATAGTTCAACTTCAACAAAGGCAAGAAAACTATGAATTCACCTCCACAACAACTTAGTCCAATTGGGACAAGAAGACAGTAACACAAAAGTCCCAATCCTACCTTACCAGAAGAGAAGAAATCCAGGATAGAAATTAAGCACACTAATATCACTGTCATTGCTAATATATATATATATATATATATATATATATATATATATATATATATATATATATATATATATATATATATATATACCGTCAGGATAACATGATACACGCCCACACATACAGAGGCAGGGCTTCAAGTGTGAAGGCGGGGCTGTGTTAGAAAGGATTTACATGAGAATAAGCATTGTGTTTGAATCCGAATAAAAGTGAACAGTTATGACAGTCTTTAGTATTGCCATAGAAACGGGTGAACAACTGTAACTATGGCACTTCTGTACCATAAATATTGGCACCACTGCAAAATGAGACATCTTGGCTGATTGATTAAACATCTCATGATTGACGTTTAAACATTAGAGAAGGTTGTTTTTTTTTTCCCTCCAGTAGTAGGTGACCTACAGCCAGGTGACCCTGACTGGGTTCATGAGCGTCTTATGAGCCACTTGAGATGAGTGATGGAAGTGAAACGAGATGAAGAGAGCGCTATTGTCTTTAATTATCCAAAGCCATAAAAACTTAAATATTTCTTACACTGATAATAAAATGATTCTGTGGGACTTTCATGACGCCTCCTTCAGGACCTGAGGGTGGAGACGTCTCGATTTTATATATATATATATATATATATATATATATATATATATATATATATATATATATATATATATATATATATATATTAAGCTCCTCTTCAGTGATGACGCGTACTTGTTGAGAGTATCGTGTGATGTATTTAGATTTGTGTGAAGGATGACAGACATGTTTGGCGTAATTTCAGCAGCGGAAGGCTGACGTGCGGACGTCAGTGCCATGTGTGAGAGGACACTTAACACTAATGGACCGCTAATAAGGTCAGTGCCGGTCTCCTCATGACCACAGAGAGAGGACGGAGAGGAGACGAACTGGAAAGAAAATACCAGAGTATTCCTGGTTCCCAAGTTGAGAAGAAGGAGTTTTTCAGAAATTTAATTCAAATAAAACATTTCAATAAAAGACTTTGGGGGTTTTTAAGCTTCATTTACTAAGTGCTGCATTACATCACAGTCCAGTCGCCTTGGCGATAGATTTTCGATAAATCTCCGAGCACTCAGAATGATGGAGCGCTCCACATATCACAAAAATACGACGCCACTTATTAGCACCTGACAACTTATTGACCATGCGGCGCTGATTCATATTTTACTGCCACAGATGCCTACTGCTTGGCACCACTCATCCAAATGTGTGTGTGTGTGTGTGTGTGTGTGTGTGTGTGTGTGTGTGTGTGTGTGTGTGTGTGTGTGTGCGCGCGCGCGCGCGTGTGTGTGTGGAATAAATACTAAAAATCAATCAGGAAGGTCAAGAGCAGTGAAACCAGAGCACAGACGCAGCAGACTCTCGGAGCAACACTTCTCTTGAATATCAGATTTGATTTATTCATTCTCTGAATCACTTTATCCTATTAGGTTCACACTGAAGGTGGAGCCTATCTCAGCCGAATCTGGGCGAGGGTGGGGTACATCTTGAACAGCTTGCCAGGCCATCCTTAGGGCCAACACACACACACACACACACACACACACACACACACACACACACACACACACACACACACACACACACACACAAAACCTTTCAGACTCACTGTCACCCCTGGGGGCTGATTTTGGAACAGCTACTCAGAGGAATGTGCATGTGTTTACTGTGGGAGGAAACCCATGGGAGCGCGGGGCGAACATGCAAACTCCACACAGAAACACTGGGCCCGGGATGCAAAACCACTGCCTTCTTGATGTGAGGCGAACCACAAGCTACCGTGCCGCTTTAATTTTTATAATTTAAGTAAATAAATGTTTTCCTGGACTTTTATACATGTTTTGTTTATTCCTCTGACAAACATTTCCATCATCAGCCCACTACTAATAAATATTCATAAATCAACTCAACCTGATAAAAATGTGAGTAAATATTTAATCTGTGTTTATAAACTCCACCCTGTTACAGTCCGTCCCCTGCGACTGGAGGACGATGCTGATATTTGCCGTTTTAATGAAGAATGTTGTGCAGCTCCTCGCTGATGGATTATTTAACGTGTGAGATCGATGGCGTGGTCTCGTTCAGACGTGTGATGTTGTGCAACCAGCTGGTGACAGCAGGGGAAGAAAACAACAAGCACAAACATCGTTTAATGACAGATAATGGATCATTTCGTATTAGACGGGATTATTTGCTCCTCTGTGACAGGACCGGCTCGTTCCTCCAGCTTTCACACTTCACTCATCGTCTGGAGATAAAGTGTGCTGCTCCGAGCTCAGGGTGGAAACACACAGCGCTTTGGTCAACAACTCATTGAAGAAACTGCAATTATTAACAAAAACAAAAACAAAAATAAACAATCCTCACACAATATAAATACAACATCTGTGTGTTTGCTCATGTTAGTAAAATTCTTTGCACGTCATCTGTGATTTCATCAAAAACTAAAAAAAAAAAAAAAAAAAAAAAAAAAGGAACCAACTGGAAATTGAAACCAGGAGCAGCAGTCACCAGCTTTACAGATTTTATTGATTTGCCAAATCATTTATTCCTAATTAGGTTCGCGGCGAGGCTGGAGCCCATCTCGGCCAACTCCGAGCACAGGTGGGATACACCCAGAACAACTCGCCAGACTATCGCAGAACCAACACACAACACTTCTGGGCAATGAAGAATATTCAATCAGCCTAATGTGCATGACTTTCAACTGCAGGAGGAAACCAGAGTATCTGGAGGAAACCCACTCAAGAATGGAATGGAAATGCTCTCTATTTATAGCCCAGGACCTTTTTCCTATGAGGCTGACTGGGTTTCAGACTTGACACCGCAAATTAAAATGATCAGTTACTGATAAATAAAGTAGGTTACGCCCATAACAAAAAAAATCGACCCTGAAAATGTATAACAAACTCCGCCCACTGAGATTTTATTCATCGGGTTTTTAGTGTCTGTGGTGCCCCCTAAGGGTTGAGTTTAAAATTCTTCACGAAACACGGACTTTAAGACTAATGATGATTCGACACATCGCCCCCACCCCACACACACCCACCCACACACACACCCACACACACACACACACCCACACACACACACACACACCCACACACACACACACACACACACACACACACACACACACACACACACACACACACACACACACACACACACACACACACACACACACTTAGGGGTATTTTTTTGTTTGATGGCAGCCACGTTTTTCAGCGAAATCTTCCTTATTTATCATGGAATCATAAACCTCAGAGCTGCAAGGCTGCAAACCATATGCAGGACGGATTAGACTACAAGCAGGGACGGAAGGGGGGGGACTGCTGTTAGCATGTCCACCTCATAGGCCCCAGGTTCAATTCCGGCCCCAGAGAAGGCATTTCCATATGGACTTTGTGAGTTTGCGCTGTGCTTCATGGGTTTTCTCCCGGTACTCCAGTGTCTTCCCAGAGTCCAAAAATATGCACAGCATGCTATTTGTCTGTTCCAAGTCTCCCCTGGGACTGAGTGTGAGTATGAGTCTGAATGGTTCTGTGTGTTTACCTGCAATGGACTGGAGAGCTGTTCAGGGTGTACCCCACCCTAGCCCAGAGTCGGCTGAGATGGGTGCCAGCCTGCCTGTGACCCAAATTAGGATTAGGCATCTTGGAAAATTAATAAAATGCATGAATGAGTATAATCAAAAAGTTGCCCTCCATTTACCCTGGGGACGTCCAATCCTGTCTGATCTCAGGAGCTAAGTGGGGCTGGGGCCTGGTTAAGATAAGATAAGATAAGACTTTATTATCCCGGAGGAAATTTTGGTTACATCGTATTCTTACGACATGTGTCGCCGACGAGCAGCGCCACCTAGGTTGTTCAAGGAGTCAAGTTACAAACAGAAAAGTTCAAATCAACAAAACACAAACTGCTATAAAATAAATACATAAACATTATGTTTAAAAGGAGCTTATACAAACCCAGTAAACAATATAATAATAATAATAATAATAATAATAATAATAATACAATAAATAAATCAGTAGATAACCACAATAAATGAAATTGCACTAAATTATATTGTATTATATTCTGTTATATTATAATTATATTTATATTTTATATTTATATTGCACTATGCCCATTGCTTTGTTGGAAAAACAAACAGTTCTCTGGGTAAACAAAATGGCCACAACTTCAAAGTTAGATGTTCTCCAACACCTGTTGACCCCGCCCATAAAAATCTGCATGAAATCTTGATGAGAATTGAAGGTACCAGGCCAACAAGTGAGAGATTATTTTATCTTTATTTGTTGTCCTTTATCTATCATCAGGGTCGGGTTCGGATACCGAGGGGTTTCTATAGTCATCGCTATCTCAGTAGGAGAAACAGGGGGCCAATACTTCCTGCAAAACCACAGCTAGTAATTCAATACATATAAAATCATAAATATTGTATTTTAGGTCATACATGCTGTTTTAATTAATTAAAATATTTCCCATCACAAGTTCACGAGCTGTAATCCACTGCTTGGACCCCGTCATCGCTGCTCCTAGCATTTTTGTCGTATTTTAGCCGATTTGTTTAATCTTCCAGAGACGGTTTTCAGGGTGAAAGGTCATGCAGTTTTAGGCATTTTTCTCTTGCTCTGTAGAAAAGTGTAAAGCCCAGGAAAAAAAAGATTAGGAAATAGAAATAAATCTTATTAGTGATCAGTAAGCGAGTATTAGCGCTAATTCCTGTACACATTTCCCCCCAAAATCAGCTGGGCGTCGTCACACAGCTCGAGGACGTCGTTTGGATCGTTCCACTTCCTCTCTCTTACTGACCAGAAATTACTGACGAGGGGAAAATAATAAAAAGGAATGTGAGATTTATCTTGAACTGACTGGGACCTGGAGCTGCAACCGCACACTGAAGAAGGCGAAATGTTATTGTTTGATAAAAATAGGAATGTTCGAGTAACAAAAGTGTGGCAATCCAGTAAAATTCAACTTCCTGCTGAAGGGCGAAGCGATCAGTATTATAATCATCTTCATCATCATCATCATCATCATCATCATCATCATCATCTACACAAACGTGAGCTGTTTTCTCGCTCAGACATGTCATGCCGAGACACCGTTAATCGCTTTTTAAGTAGCCGTATGAAGTCGAAAGATTTTCCTCTGTAGTGCGTTTTCGTTCTCGTCAGAACAAGCGGAGACACATCATGTAAACATTACAGACTATTAGTCAGACTTCACACACAGAGCTGCTAATTGTTTCAGTCAAGTGTTCAAACAAAACAACTCCGCTGAGGAAGGTGCCTGAGGGCACGGCGCATCATCATCATTAACGCCACTTTAACCGCGAACCAGGAAACAAGGAAACACTCGGTGTGTTAGCGGGAAATAAAGAACATTAATTATCTGTAGCGCCACAATAAAAACACAATAACAGGCCAGTGTGATGGATTAGAGCTGCTGGACTCTGATTGGTGGAGCTCTAACAGTTGCACCGGTAAATATTAATGTGCCCATTATGGTGAGTTAGCGTCGCTATGGTAACTGTGCCGCTGAGAAGAATCAGACTGAACAGTCGCCCAGTGAAGATTTATGGAAGGAGTCTCCAGTGTTAGCGCTTTGTAACCGTGTTACTCACAGTAGTGGACATTATCGTCGCATCTAGATGCTAATGTTGGCGATGTGACTAGCGGCAGTGCTGAACATTTAGTCGATGGACTGAACGTCAACAATTAATTAGTGTTAACCAGAACAACCATCAGGCCACAGGAGCTTAACGCCGCCACCGCAGCAGCTTTCCCTGAATTTCTGACATTCCTGCCACGGCGCTAATCTGCTTTCCTTGTTTCTCACCATTTAAACTGAAAACAAGGTTTTAATCTGTTTTAATCTCCGCAGATCTCCGCTCCACTTTCTCTCCAACAAACAAGCAAAGCACACAGGACAGAAACGACAAAATGCTCCCGACTCTGAGTACCAAGTGGTGCACATAGCCCAGGCACCCCACTGTAACACTCGATGCCATCAAAGCATTTCCAGCCCTCACTGGGGAACCCTGATAGGTTCTTTACGGAACCCTACAAAAAATAAAGGGATTCCAGATGGATTCTGATGGAGCTACCGAGGTTAGCATGTCCGCCTGACCGCTCGAAGGTCTCGGGTATGACTCCCGGGTTCTCTGTGGAGTTTACATGTTCTCCCTGAGCGTGTGTGTGTGTGTTCTCTGACTACTCTGGTTTCCTTCCAGAGTCCAAAAGCATACGCAGTCGGCTGACTGGCTGCTCCAAATTGCCCCTAGGCGTGAGAGTCAGTGTGGTTGGTTATGTGTTATGTGCGATGCCCTGGGGAGCTGTTCAGGGTGGACCCCACCTTCACCCAGAGCTGGCTGAAATTGGCACAACCCTCCCCGCAACTCTAATTAGGAATAAGCGGCTTAGAAAATGAAAGGATGAGAAATTAAAGCGGAAAAACATTTTAAAAAGGTTTTTTTTTCTCTTGAAACTGAAATAGAAAAATCCGGAAAGTACAAAAGAAATCTTGACGTTCTTCTTTGATTATCGTTTTAATGTTAAATACATTCAATAAATATCGGGTTCTTAAAATAAACCCTGCTAAACTCTGTAATCTTAATTAAAGTCAAAAGAGGGCGGAGTCAGAATGACTGTTTCCTCGGTAGTCGTAGGCGGAGCTCAGAGTCCTGAGCTCTGCAGTAACAGACGGACTCCAACATCAGGCTGCTCGCTTTTAATCGTCTGACGGGACGTTTCACCGAATCAATACAAACCTTGTAGTGATAATAAAACGCAGCCACAAATCGTGCCGAGCCCGCCACACCGCGCCCTCTTTACTCTTTCTCTGTTCCTGTGTTGGTGGAATTATGGGTAATGACTCAGGACAAATTCTGAGCATGGACCGGGAGCGAGTAAGAGTCAGCGCCGATCCTCATCACCTCAGTCTTTTTATCGATCCTGTCTGCATTCGACAGCTCGAGGTAGGAGAAAACCCACAAAGAACTCCTTCACCTCACCTTGCACAATCACTCACCACTGACGGTTACTATAGCGACAGACGGTTCGATCCAGGCCGCAGCCTGACACTGTGAGCTAATGAAAGGCGCCGCTCGTTTTTGCGAGACGAGAGAAACGGATGTGTTTATTCCCAACATGCTGCCTTCAGTCCATCACCGAGAGTGTGCGTCTCAGAGTGTTTACAGATTCGTCTGCAGGGGCACCGGGCGCTGATCAGCGCCCGTAAGACGATGTTTTCCCCGAATGAACACCTCAATCACTAATCACTAAATCATCAATAACACCTCTGGGAAAACACATCTGGACATGCTCGTGTCTCATCATTTGTACCTACCCTATACCACAGGGTCGTCCATGTCTCCGGATTAGCATGTCCACCTCAGGAAGCAAGGCTTTGAGTCCTGGGCTTGGTGGGGCATTTCTGTGTGGAGTTTGCTGCTTTCCCTGGGTTTCCTCTTGGTACTCTGCTTTCCTCCCACAGTCCAAAGATTAGGCAGGTGGACTATTCAAAATTGACCCTTGGTGTGAGAGTGAAGGTTTGTGTGTGTGTGTGTGTGTGTGTGTGTGTGTGTGTGTGTGTGTGTGTGTGTGTATGTGTTGGCCCTGTGATGGACTGGTGAGCTGTCCAGGGTGCCTCTGCCCAGAGTTGGCCGAAATAGGTTCCATTTCTATAAGTAGTAGGCCTCTGTCAGTCCCGAAGGACTATGGCTGTGCTCGGGCTGGTATCCCGGTCGGTGATCCTCTCCGGTGCGCAGAGCCGGGGTGGGAGTAATGGAGGACGGACTGTTACCCAAGCAGCAAGTCCCCCCTCTCGGCGCCACCGCAAGGATCCGCTGGAAGGGCGAGTGCCGATACGACTGGTTTCCAGTGCCGCTGCAGGAAT
>CM045743.1:45750142-45765142 GCA_024760905.1 Plotosus lineatus | reverse complement strand
CCACCACCACCACCCCCAACACATACACCCTAAAATGTTTGTTTCCCCAATGAACTGTACCTTATAAAACCTCAGTACGGAACATAAATGTAAAATCTCAAAAGTTGTTTTTATTTGTTAAAAAGTTCATCATGGTGATCTAGCTTGCATTAGATTTCCGACAAAGACCAGGCGGAAAAGCTTGAAGGGGTAAATACTTGTCGCTGATGCCTTTGTGGGTGAGTCGCTGGTGGAGGAGGTGTTGCTGGATGTTTCTGGATCTGCTGGACCCTCGTGGTACTCAGTGCTGTGAACCGAGAGCTGGATTTTTATTATTATTATGAATTATTATTTGTTTGTTTGTTTGTCTGCTTTTGAAATACACTTGGGTGAAGACGATTTGAAGGTTTGGGGATCTGGAGATGTGCCTGACCTGCAGCTCTGTGATGATCTCACACGGGTACAGTAGAGTTCCAGGTCGGACACTGTGTACCGTTTGCAGCCAATGAGCTCTCACTGCACGGACGCACGCACATACACACACACACACACACACACACACACTCTCTCTCTCTCTCTCTCTCGCTCTCCTCCAGCATCCCAACACACTCGAGCGCGCAGAGCCGGTAAGAAGCGCTTCGTGCACCTGCTCTGCGAGGGCGCACCGACACGCGGACACCGACACGGACGCGCGCGCGCGCACGTGAAAACACCAGGCGTTATAATAAAAAAGAAAAGAGCACATCTGGAAGCAGGAGTGCAGGTGCCTTGGCATCGGTGAATGATCCGAACCTCACACACACAGACAGGAGGCAGACATGGACCTGACGCTGCTGCTCCGGAACCTCGCTCTCGTCTCGTGCGTGTGCTGGCTGCTACTCGCCAGTTGCGCGCGCGCCTGCGGTCCAGGTCGGGGCTACGGTAAGCGCAGGCACCCGAAGAGGCTGACACCGCTCGCCTACAAGCAGTTCATCCCGAACGTGGCGGAGAAAACACTGGGCGCGAGCGGAAAGTACGAAGGCAAAATTACGCGCAGCTCGGAGCGCTTCAAGGAGCTGAGCCCGAACTACAACCCCGACATCATCTTCAAGGACGAGGAGAACACCAACGCAGACCGACTCATGACCCAGGTACAGGGCACAGCCGGGGGGAGGGAGGGGGGAGGGGGGGGAGGAAACGGGGGTGGGGGGTGGGGGGGTCAGTTTGGATGATATTAAAGGGGGTTTTGGTCCCCTATACCAGAGACACGTGCACTGGATCCATAAAGAAATAAATGTCATTAAAACCATCTCAGCGGGCGCAACTGTGATGTATCCACAAAACAGTGATGACAACCTTGATTATGAGAAACTTCTTTTCCTCTCGGCTTCACCCCCCCCCATGTTTCCTCGGGGTCGTCACAGTGAATCGTCTGATTGGCATGTTTGATTTGGTTCAGAGGTTTTTAGGTCGATTCCTGACACGACCCTTTAGCGCGGGACAGAAACACGCTGACGGCTTTGCAGCTCCTCTTTACGAAAGTCAGCGATGCTTCTTTTACATCAACCTCTCACCAGAGACACTGACAGACACGGCCCGCCTTTCATAACCCAGTTAGTGCACTGGGGGGACAGTGACAACCTTGTGGAGAGTGGGACTCGAACCCCCAACCTTTGGATCAGCGATTCAGCACCCTTTTCCACCAGGCCACCACTGCCCATGTTGATTATTAGTAAGCTGTGATATTTATTTATTTATTTATTTATTGGATCCTGCAACCACTGGCTGAGTTTTTGGATGTAATTAACGGTTATATTTTTATAGATATTTAATACCTTTTAGTTGGATTAAGAGAAGAAGATGCAGGGGATAGGGTGAGCTGGAAGCAGATAATTTGCTGTGGCGACCCCTGAAGGGAAAAGCCAAAAGGGAAAGAAGAAGAAGAAGAAGATTTAATACCTTTGAATATTTAATAATTACATTTAATTTCTCTCAATATCTTCCTGATTCCTCTCATAAACACTTCAAATCAAAACCTAAATAATTGTTTATTTATTTTATTTGATGTTAGTTTGTAAAGTAGAAAAGCTTCTCATGATACCAATCAATCATTCCATCAATCAAACAAATCTATATTAAGCACGATGTAATTGTATGCTATTCATTCAGGAATAAAAGTTCAGCAAACAAAACCTTTAACAACTTCTTGGAAAATGTAACTCATAATTAGCATCATAAACAAATCACTAGCTTACTATCCGCATTATCGTTATTATCTGAGCTACGTTCAGGTGGATAATTTTGAAAATCACAATTTCCATATTCAGGTTTGTTCAGGTAGCAACACATTAATCGTAACGCACAAACACGTCAGAATACAGCTTCTTGCGTAATTATATCAGACATGAGTTCGCTTTCTGATCCAGACAACGTTGCTTCCTGTGACTCACATCAGTTTGTGTGGAGCACTGCAGAGTTTTCTGTAACTCGTGGCTCAGAACTGAGATCTGTTTGTTCTGTTTCTCGGAGCTGTTTATCTAAAACTCCCCAACACAAAGCTTTAAATAAACAAAGGAAATCTCTCTGGAGAATAATTTCGATATGTTAGAATGAATCATGTGCCACATGAAATTCCATAATCCAAATAAAGGTGATAAAGCCACAGGAACTGTAACATTATGATATCACACAGTGAAGAAACCAATCAGCATGGAGGATTACTGAATACAATTCCGGACAGAACCATAAGCAATTTTTTTGAGTGCAAAGTTTCCCCCATTCATACGGGGTTAAATAAACAGCCAAATATGGAAGTGACAAGATAAACCTAGGGTTCATTCATTCATTCACCCATTTATCCTTAGTACCTGCCTGGTTATATCAAGTATGTGAGTGGGATCTTGAGAATATATACAACATGAGGAAGTAAATTACCCTCAGAGTGAGTATGAGTTTCTATAGTCTTGGTGTGTGTGTGTGTGTGTGTGTGTGTGTGTGTGTGTGTGTGTGTGTGTGTGTGTGTGTGTGTGCGCGCATGTTCCCTATAATGGACTAGTGAGCTGTTCTGGATGCACCCACCTTTAACCAGAGTAGGGAAAGATAGGCTCCATCCTCTCCACAACTCTGGGACTCATCGGTTCTGTAAATGAATGAATAAATGATAAAGAAATAAATCAGTAATGAATTAATTAATTTCCTGTATAGGGCTCACCTACATTGGATTTAAAGCCAGGCATGTGTAGTTGGAGCATGAATCAAATCTGGGTATGGAACTGATCCACGCTGTTACTTACCAATGTATAAAAATCTGGTATTGGTGCTTTATGGACAGTAATATAGATCAATATTCTGTAAGTATAAATATTTGGATTGGAAGATCACCCGCTACACAAGTGCACTTCATAGGGTATGAAATAAGGACTTTTTGTAATATAAATACACAGTCTGGTACTGAGCCTCTTCCCAATTCCTGGTCTTGTTCCCTGCACCCTAGAGATGTGAACTTCATTGGATAATAAATATTATCTGACAAGGGGGATATGGAACTACCTGTGAGCTTGAAGTGCACTTCATGACATGCACAAATGCAAATGGTGACGTTGTTGAATAAAGAGGTATTTGGGAATTACCCTTATATACGTGCACTTCTTAGGGTACCTTTCTGCTCTGCCGTGTGAACTTTACTATGAGGGATCTGTTCTTTCGGGGATTTTGCTCACTATGGGCACTGTGTCATGCACTGACACTTTGAGTAAGATGTACAACCGCAGTGATAATCAGCGCTGTGATCCTCTTTCATATTTGATATAACAAACATCTCTGGGATTTTACTTCATGCAGAACATCATTTGACCTTTGACCCTTACAGAAGTGTTTTTTACAGGGTCTAATATGAATGTGTTTGTACTTCAGATATTGTAGAATATGAGATATCAGAGGGTTATTTGTGTTTGTAATCCATATGTATTAGATATTACAATTGATTGTTTTTACGGTCATGGGGCGAGGATCCGGGATTTAGCTTAAATCGAGATTGGGGTTTTTTTCAGCTCCATTTAACTTCTCTGAGGTTATTGATCCGACTCTCCATCTGTGGCAAAGAACCAAGCGGCGGCACACTTTACCCCAATAAAACCTGAAGGTCATGGGGTAATTACTTTAAACTACTTACACATCTATGTTTAAAACAAGATGCGCTGGAGTCAGTGGGGCCAGTGATGATGAAGATGATGAGGATGATGATCGCACACTGCTGATTAGCTGCAAAACACTTCATAATTAGCAAGGCTGTTTCTTGGTAACTTTGCCAGCCCCCCGCCCCGTCTCTCTCTCTCTCTCTCTCTCTCTCTCTCTCTCTTGCTCCCCCACTCTCACTCTCTCTCTCTCTCTCTCTCTCTCTCTCTCCCCCTCCCTTTCTCTTGCTCCCCCCCCCCCCTCTCCCCGTACAGCCTTAATCAAACTGAAACAGCTGATTTGGAGCTCAGACGAGAGCAGATCAATAACTGTCTGCTCATGTTGTAATCACAGCAAACCCAGTTGACACACCATCCGTGTCTCTGTCTCCCACAGCGGTGTAAAGATAAGCTGAATTCTTTGGCCATCTCGGTGATGAACCAGTGGCCTGGGGTGAAGCTGCGTGTAACCGAAGCCTGGGACGAAGATGGCAACCACTTTGAAGAGTCGTTACATTACGAGGGCAGAGCGGTGGACATCACAACCTCGGACAGAGACAAGAGCAAGTATGGGATGCTGTCGAGACTCGCCGTGGAGGCCGGATTCGACTGGGTGTACTATGAATCTAAAGCACACATACACTGTTCCGTCAAAGCAGGTGAGAGAACTCAAGCTTCTCATTTCACAGTATCTATAGGGGGCGCTCTCATTTCCTCAAATATCACTTTCAGTAATAATGTACTGTATTTTATATATATATATTTTTTTAACGCTAATAAAACTTAATTATTGGCTTATACTAACCTCTGTAATGTTCACCTATTAGAATTTTATTGAAGTTTTGGACAAGGAAGACTCCGTTAGAGTTTTGGAGATGATCTGATCTTTGAATCCAGGATTTTTTTGAAAGATTATTTAACATTTTGAGACAGAATTTTTTTTTTTGGAAGTGTCTTGTTTCAGCAGGACCAGCAGGAGGAGCTGTATATTGTCTGGGGTTTTTTCTAGATTAGCAGAGGTTTGCGCTCTCAGATTGTTTTTGCTTCTTTGATTCATTAATTCATTCATTAATTCATTTTCTAAGCCACTTAATCCTAATTGGGGTCGCAGAGAGGCTGGAGCTCAACACAGTCAACTCAGAGCAAGGGGGTGGTACACATTGAATAGTTTTCCAGGCCATCACAGGGTAACACATACACACAATCAAGCACACCCAATTAGCCTACTAGCATGCACTGCACTGTTTATTTTTTATTTTTATATTTATTTATTTACTTTGCACAGTAAATTGGTGGAATTTTTGCGGAAAGCAAAACTCACACCACTTTCAATGTTTTTTTTTTTGTTTGTTTCTTGTTTTTTTTTTTTTGGTGGTGTTTATTCCTCACTGCTCACTTGGCAGTTTGCGCGACTGGCTTCATTCCTGCTCCTGCATTCAGAGAAAGAATCGGGGATTAAGGCGCAGATTTCTGGTGTGTGTCAGTCAACACACATCTGCTAGGTGATTACAATACAAATGCCTGGCGTGAGCAATGTTTGCGCTGAGCTGTGTATTGCTGTGTGTGTATGTGTGTGTGTGTGTGTGTGTGTGTGTGTGTGTGTGTGTGTGTGTGTGTGTGTGTGTGTGTGTGCACCTGAGCAAACAGTCACACAAGACTTTTGAAACATAAACACCTAAATAAATGAGCTCGGATCGTGCCGGAGGAGCCTGTGTACCCGATTAGAATGACAATACGTATGCCTCCCGGTTTTCAATTAGTACTCCATCAGCAGTGACTGCATTTAACAACACCGACATTTACATCACAACTGCGTACTGTGCTGCTGAAACATACCTGACCCGGGTCACCGAGCGCGGGACGACACCATGAGACTACGGCGTCAGCATCGGTCTGTTCGTAACGAAGCACTCCGAGTTTATTTCACTTTCTTTCATGGAAATATTAAAGCAGCTACAAATGCTCTTTCCTCCACCAGCTTCTCACTCATCACAGCTCACGCTCTCACTGCAAAACGCGACAAGAAACATGAGTTCCTCCCACTCACAGAGTTCTGATCGTAGAGTTCGAATTTTACATTTAACAGTTTTGTTTCTTTACGTCTGAAAATGAGTTTCAACAAAACGACTGAAACTCTCACAGTTAACTTTCTTCATTTTATTGCTTCTCTTTTACACCAGAAAATTCCGTCGCTGCTAAGTCTGGCGGCTGCTTTCCGGGATCGGCGTTGGTTTCTCTCTCGGACGGAAGCACGAAGCGTGTGGAGGATCTGACGAAAGGTGATAAGGTACTTGCGGCAGACGAGCTGGGAAACGCTGTGTACAGCGACTTCATCACCTTTCTGGACAGAGACGCGAAGACTCACCGGATGTTCCTTGTACTTGAGACATCAGAAGCTAACTTGACTCTAAGGCTGACTTCGGCGCACTTGGTCTTCATCCGGGATGACTCGGTCGCCTCAGGGATGGTGGCGAAATTTGCGAGCGGTGTCAAAGCAGGACATGAGGTGTTTGTGTGGGAAGGGCGGGGCCATCTGAGGAGCACACGAGTAGCGCGTGTTTACATGGTGGAGGACAGGGGATCGTACGCACCACTCACCGCACACGGCACAATAGTTGTGGACGGTATGCTAGCTTCGTGCTATGCTGCCATAGAGGCGCAGCACTGGGCGCACTGGGCTTTTGCACCCCTTCGCCTGAGTCACATGGTCGCGGCAACCTCGTGGTGGCGTTGGATTGTACCAGATTCAAATGTTACCTCGCAGCAGGACGAGATTCACTGGTATCCCAAGATGCTACTGCAACTCGGAACGTGGCTACTGGATCAGGACACTTTCCACCCGCTGGGGATTTCAAACTCGAGTTGAAATTCGTACAATTTACTAAAACATTTTAGACCAAAATGCAAATTCTGCTAACGATGAATGAAAGTTGGTGGCGCTTTAGCGATTAGCATGGTGTGCTTGTGATAAATCACTTTTAAAGCCCCGTCATGCTTGTGTTCTGTCCCAGAAATTCCACTCCACGTGATGAAAACTGTGGGATTCAGTGGTATCACATTTGTAACGATAAATTTCTCTAGCGTTTAAACATGCTGACGTATGATGCATAACCTCACAGCATTACTAACGAGCAGAACAGGCTGCGTTTATGTCAGAAGGGGCGGTGCTCCATATATTCAGCTTCAATTCAGGATGTAATCATTTTAATCTTGCATAATATGTTATATATGTTTTGCAGCCTCTTCTCTTTTTACTTTTAGCAAAACAGAGTTTGATTACAATCAACGACAACATCACAGATTTCCAAAGAACTGCCACTGTATAAGGTTCTCTGTGTGTGTGTGTGTGTGTGTGTGTGTGTGTGTGTGTGTGTGTTTAAGAGAAATGAACTGAACTAGATTATTTAGAAAACAAACAAACAAAAAAGTAAATTCTTATACTTGAATTGAATAACGCGAAGACACGTCCAGATGGCTAACGCTCCAAAATTGGAGGATTTCTTTCCATCAGGCCTGTTTCTTAAACTTCAAGAGTAACTGTAGCTTCATTCAGTGTTAGCATAAGCATTAGCATTATGGACTGAAATGTTCTACTCCGTGGCATTAATTAAAGAACCGGTTTCAGAGGGAAAAGATCTCACAGACTTCACATTTACCTCACATGCAGTTAATTACAAAATGTTTTAGGTGCTAACCAGGCTAATGGGTGCGTATCAACACCAGGTGGCACCGTTCAAACTGCAGACTCAGTAATTGTCATATTCTTGTCAAACGGTGTGAAATAACTGGACTATGGTGAATTTATGAACATTATTCATAAGTGTGTATTTATGTTTGGCTATAATTGGTATGCACAAATGTCCAAATGTTAGCAAACATTAGCATAATGGACCACTGAAGCAAGGCGTTGGACATGTGAGGAAACGTATCCTCGTAATTAGTGTTGATTTAATTTTTCTCCTTGAATCACTTCTGTAGAGACTCCAGAATCCTGATGACGTATTTTCATAAGATAATTTATTTGTTTTTGGATAATTCTGAGGCGTAACGATGCGATTCAGGATTCGCAGTGAGGAAGTGAAACGGAGACAAAAGTTCGCTCACAGCTCCATTTTACCAGATAGTTCAACACCCATAAATTATATTTTTCTACACAGATTTGTATATTAGATTTTTTTTGACAGATCTAAACTATTTACAGAATCACATTTCGTTATTTGAAATAGTGAGAAATATAAAACGTGTTCACTGTATTTAAAGATAAACTGTGTAATTGTTTTATTTTTTGTGTATTTACACCAGTAACTGATTTCGTTTTTCATTTCATGTGTAAGAAGATGTATAAATAAAATATGCTAATGAGATTCAGGTGTCTGATTTTTATAAATACATTAATTTTCCCCTTATTAACTGAGGAATGAGAATGGGAAAAGACCAAAGGTAAAGATGTTCGGAACTGTCCCATCATGCACAGCTACAATAAAGGGGCGGGGCTTATGACAAACCACTCCCAATGACAAAACAATCCTGACTTTTAACCCTCGAACCTTCATTTTTTTTGCGTTAGCTACAACGATTCGCACATATATATATATATATATATATATATATATATATATATATATATATATATATATATATATATATATGTGTGTGTGTATTATGTTTTTTTTAAAAATCGATTAGGATTAATGTCTTGAAGGAGTACAGTATTGTGGTGAGCGTGTAGTTTAATCTTATATATTTTAGCTCTTTAGCTCACGTAGGGTTACTAGATGGAATGCTAACTAGCTTTAGCCAATTTACCTCATATCAGAAACAGAAACTGTAAAAATGCAAACAAAAATAAGTTATTTTGTATATACACAGCAAATAATTTTATATTTTGATGTTTAACGGGTTTTTTTTCAATTGTTTTATTTCCACGCTGTTAAATTCCACTTAAAAATACTGAGATGTAAAATCCGACATCTGGTGGTCGGTAATGTAATTACACTGAACTTTAACTAAAAAAAAAAATTATTAAATTTAAAAATAATTTTTAAAAATTATTACTTTTTATTTTAGTGATATTAATAAAAAAAATTAGACGGAAAACAATCACAAATAAATACTTTAAAAACATTTCCAATCATTCAGATATTTTGAGATGACCACTTTCAATACAGGGCTAAAAGTCAAGTTTATTTCAGAGGCGACATGTCAACAGCTCCATCTGGTTTATACACGTGACCTTTATAGCAAAGTGCTAAAGGTTAAAGGTCAAAGGTCTTTTTTGGTCTGATCCAGACTCCCAATTTTTTTATTTGATTAAA
The DNA here is from genome assembly GCA_024760905.1 of Plotosus lineatus. Classification (NCBI taxonomy): domain Eukaryota; kingdom Metazoa; phylum Chordata; class Actinopteri; order Siluriformes; family Plotosidae; genus Plotosus; species Plotosus lineatus. The sequence goes on along the minus strand of CM045743.1, from coordinate 45,755,697 downwards.
CAGGAGGCTGAAATGTGAAACATTACCTCCGTTTCATTTCAGTGTGATGAATATAGTTCCCGGTTGAAGGGCGTCTGTAAAATAAGAGTCTGCATAAGCGCTTAAACACATTGCACTTGGATAATCTGAGGCTGAGATCGAATTTGTTCAGCAAAATTCACACCGAATGCAGATTTCAGCTCAAATTTCTACTGACAGCCAACGTGTACATTAAAATAGTGGCGCGTATGTGTAGTTTGTATTTATAATTTTAACTGGATCTTATTTTTTTTTCCTGGAGAGAAGCCGCACACAGTTTTAGTTTATTTTGGATCCAGACAATAAAGATGATTCTGATTCTGATTCTTTTGAGGATATCGGTGCTTATTTCTGTAGAAAATCAAACATTGCCGGGGCATTTTTCGAAGCTCGACTCAAGTTTGGATCCGCCATGTATTTTATCATCCAGGTTGGCGTCTCCTGCTCGAAGTTACGGAGATAAATGAAGTTGATCATCTGCACAGAGCTGAGCTGAGATGGTATTAATCACATTTTTATTTCTCAGTTTAAGAACTATAAAAATGTTATATTTATTAATCTACAAGAACAGCTTCCGAGTTCGAGGGTTATTTGACGGGTGGTTGTTTATTATTAGGGAGCACATCACAGTACTTCATGATCAAACAGGGTCTGAGCAGAAGCCCTGAAGGATTTTTTTGGATGTTTCAATAACCAATGAACCTATTAAGACCATTCACACTTTCTTTAGAAACTCGCCAGACGACTGAGGGATCTTTAGTTCTCCTTGGAACCCTTTCTGATGAGATGTCCTGTGATAAGATTAACCTTAAGAGTTCTCAAGCCTGTATTACTTTGTCTGGATGTTACTGACCCACACAGTTATCAGAGAGAGAGAGTGTGTGTGTGTGTGTGTGTGTGTGTGTGTGTGTGTGTGTGTGAGAGAGAGAGAGAGAAGCAGTTAAGGCTCTTCACCACAAAGCCATTGCTGACTGATGTAGACATACAGAAGTAAACAGGGTTGAGATTTACACACACACACACACACACACACACACACACACACACACAGAGACACACGACCTCACGCTCTCTGGGTGAAACTCAAATTGCTTAATGAGAGGAGTAAGTAACAGAGCTTTAAACACTGTTGCGACACAGATCGGCATTCCGGCAGAGCCGCGCTTTAGAGGCGAGCCGCGCTGTTGACTCTGTGCGGTTCAGACTTGCTGGAGAACACAAAAGCAGGAGAGAGAAGATGGAGCGAAGACCTGCAGCATAAAAAGACCGTGCTGAGGAAACATTCCAAGGCTGCAGGAAAACAAACTGGGCCGTAATCCCTCCACCGGTCCACACTCGGCTGGATTAGAATAGAACCACTCTGGGTAAATGTTGACATTCCGTAGGGGGAGACATCAGGGTCTCAGAAAATATCTCAAAAAGAAACGTCTGGTGCGTAAACAAAGGAGTCAGAGCATGCGAGATGAATCAGGTGCGTTCATGTCAGGATGCAGTGAACCTGCAAGGGTTTTATTTCTGATCTAATCCAGGATCAGTGGGACGAGTAAGAGAGACGTAGAGAGAATCATCCATCATTACGTATATCAAAATAAACCCCGACAGAGCGATCAGGGGCCAGCCCTGCAGCCTCCATCTATCGATCACCATTTCACACAACGCTATCATGTTTCCTCTGAAAATACAGATTCAGAAGTGTTCAAGGCTCATGCAGGACTAGTAATCCCCACCCCAAAAAAAAATAAATAAATAAATACAAAAATATAAACAGTTTATTTGGGGCAGTGGTGGCCTGGTGCTAAGGTGCTGGATTACCGATCTTAAGGTCGGGGGTTCAAGCCCCACTATCGCCAGGTTGTCACTGCTGTCCCCCAGAGCCTCTAAGTGGGTCATGGAAGGCCGGCCGTGTTCATCACTGTCTGTAGTGAGCGGTTCATGGAAAGGAAAATGGAGAAATGTATTACAGAACATCTTGTGGGTCAAAAAGTGCTGTATCAAACCTCCTGATAGACGTCTCTCCAGGAATAAAACTGATCTTCTTGAAATATATAAATATTTATTTCTGAACCGCTTAATCCAAATTAGGGGTCACAGGGAGGCTGGCACCCATCTTAGCCCAGTCTGGGCAAAGGCAGAGTGCACCCTGAACATGGTCAGTTCATCACGGGGCAGAAACATGCTGATGGCTGATGGCTACAAAAGTCAGCGATGATTCTTTTACATGAACCTCCAGCACAGACAGTAAGAGGCACAGCTGGCCTTTGTTAACCCGATTCGTGCACTGAGGGACAGCAGTGACGACCTGGTGATAGTGGGGCTCGAATCCTGACCTCACACACACACACACACACACACACACACACACAAATGTATATATATATATATATATATATATATATGTATATATAAAAAAATTTTTTAAGTTGTGTAATCCATGTGGTTATCCTGAGCTGAGCTGTCTGTGGGTAGTCAACATGACTGTGTGCGTCACTTGAAGCGTAAACACCAAAACAAATGGGCTAGTAGATCCTCTGAGGTTCAGAGCTCTGCTATAAATACAAGTTTTTAATTATCTGCTCAAATGATTTACCTCGAATACAAAAATCTCAGCTTTAAACCCACATGTGTGGTGAGTGTCGAGCATCACAATGATAAAGCATCCCAGATCCTCCTCATCAAACATCTCCAGCATTCAGCGTCACCTTCACGTCCTCGTCCCAACATCTGAGTTTATCTCAGTATGACGCACAGTGGCTCAGGGTTCGGATCGACTTCGACCACAGAGCTTTTGAAAAATAATCCAGAGGATGACTCACCCTGACGGCGATAACCCCGCCCCTGGTTACGGATCGTAAGATAAATCCTCACAGAAGAACAGATTTTCATCTAGTACGATTTTTTTCAAGCTATCACGTCTATTTATATATATTTACATTTACAGCATGCGATGCTCTTACCCAGAGCAACTTACAATTATCATTTTCATACTACTTGAGCAATTACAGGTTAAGGGCCTTGGTCAAGGGCCCAACAGTGGTGATTGAACCGCTGACCTTCAGATTAGTAACTCATCACATTAACCACTGAGTCACGACTGCTTTATCATGTGTCTTTCATTCATTCATTCACAATCTGTAACCGCTTACTCCTACGGGGAGACTGGCACCCATCTCAACTGACTCTGGACAAGGGCAGAGTGCACCCTGGACGGCTTGCCGGGCCATCGCAGGGCAGAAACACGCTGATCGCTATGCAGCTCCTCTTTACAAAAGTCAGCATTGGTTCTTTTACAGCCTCACAATACAGACAGTGAGAGACATGGCTGGCCTATGATAACCCAGGTAGGGGCACTGGGGGACAGAAGTGAGAACGCATGGACAGTGGGGCTTGAGCCCCCACCCATGGGATCGGTGATCCAGCACCTTACCACTGGGCCACCATTGCCCTAAGTGTCTTTCATGTGTTCACAAACAGACTTCATGTCATCATCATCATCATCATCATCATCTTCCTCTCAATCTGGGGTTGGGTCACGTGGCAGCAACCTAAGCAATGAGGTCCAGACGTTCTCTCTCCCAAGCCACTTCCTCTAGCTCTTCTGGGGGGACTCCGAGGCGCTCCCAGATCAGCCAGTAGACATAATCGCTCAACCCCAGGGTCTCTTTCCTGTCGGTCATGCCCAAAACACCACACCAGGGAGGCGTTCGGGAGGCATTCTATAGGGGTTGGGTGCAGTGTGAGTTGGGTGGCAGCCGAAGTGGCCTGGGAGGAGTATGAGCTGGTGCGTGAAATGGAGAGATACCGAATAGATATAGTCGGGCTCACCTCAACGCATAGCTTGAGCTCTGGAACCACCCATCTCGAGAGGGGCCGGACCATATTCCATTCTGGATTGCTCATGGGGAGAGGTGGGGGGGCCGGTGTGGATTCCTTGTTGCCCCCCCATATCAGTTCCCACACGACACGCGCGGGGGTGGGGGTGGTGTCCTGATACCAACCCTTCTTGGATTATTTAAGGGGTGTGTTGGAGATACGTTCCCCCAGGGGACTCACTTCACCCCCGTAGCCAGGATTTGGCGAACAGGGCTGCTCCTCTAACAACGAAACGCAGGGTTACCTAAAAGATACGGGTCCGGTCTGGGCCTCTTCCGTGATATTTTTGCAAACACTCGAAAATGAGTAAATGGTGAAAATTTCAGCTATTCGAAAAGCATGTGCATTTCAACAGCAGCGATACAGAGAGATAAAGAGAGATATAGAGAGATATAGAGAGATATAGAGAGATACAGAGAGATATAGAGAGATACAGAGAGATATAGAGAGATATAGAGAGATATAGAGAGATATAGAGAGATACAGAGAGATATAGAGAGATACAGAGAGATATAGAGAGATATAGAGAGATACAGAGAGATATAGAGAGATACAGAGAGATATAGAGAGATATAGAGAGATACAGAGAGATATAGAGAGATATAGAGAGATATAGAGAGATACAGAGAGATATAGAGAGATACAGAGAGATATAGAGAGATATAGAGAGATACAGAGAGATATAGAGAGATACAGAGATATAGAGAGATATAGAGAGATACAGAGAGATATAGAGAGATATAGAGAGATATAGAGAGATACAGAGAGATATAGAGAGATACAGAGAGATATAGAGAGATATAGAGAGATACAGAGAGATATAGAGAGATACAGAGAGATATAGAGAGATATAGAGAGATATAGAGAGATACAGAGAGATATAGAGAGATATAGAGAGATATAGAGAGATATAGAGAAATACAGAGAGATATAGAGAGATATAGAGAGATACAGAGAGATACAGAGAGATATAGAGAGATATAGAGAGATATAGAGAGATACAGAGAGATATAGAGAGATATAGAGAGATATAGAGAGATATAGAGAGATACAGAGAAATATAAAGAGATACAGAGAGATATAGAGAGATATAGAGATATAGAGAGATACAGAGAGATATAGAGAGATACAGAGAGATATAGAGAGATATAGAGAGATATAGAGAGATACAGAGAGATATAGAGAGATATAGAGAGATATAGAGAGATATAGAGAGATACAGAGAGATATAGAGAGATACAGAGAGATATAGAGAGATATAGAGAGATACAGAGAGATATAGAGAGATATAGAGAGATATAGAGAGATATAGAGAGATACAGAGAGATATAGAGAGATACAGAGAGATATAGAGAGATACAGAGAGATATAGAGAGATACAGAGAGATATAGAGAGATATAGAGAGATATAGAGAGATATAGAGAGATACAGAGAGATATAGAGAGATACAGAGAGATATAGAGAGATATAGAGAGATATAGAGAGATACAGAGAGATATAGAGAGATACAGAGAGATATAGAGAGATATAGAGAGATATAGAGAGATACAGAGAGATATAGAGAGATATAGAGAGATATAGAGAGATATAGAGAAATACAGAGAGATATAGAGAGATATAGAGAGATACAGAGAGATATAGAGAGATATAGAGAGATATAGAGAGA
>CM045743.1:45735142-45745142 GCA_024760905.1 Plotosus lineatus | reverse complement strand
AGAGCAATAGAGAGACAGAGGGATAGAGTGCCAGAACAATACGTATAAGGATATACAGAGTGATAAAGTGATAGACAGAGCGATAGAGGAATAGAGCAATAGATAGAGTGATAAAGAGATACATAGAGTGATAGAGTGAGAGAGTGAGTGATAGAAGAAGAGTGATAGAGATAGAAATATAGAGACATAGATACAGTAATAGCATGAGAGAATGAGTGATAGAGGAATAGAGCGAGAGAGATAGAGTGATAGAGATAGATAGAGTGATAAAGTGAGAGAGTGAGTGATAGAAGAATAGTGATGGCGAGATAGATAGAGTGAGAGAGTGAGTGATAGAGAGATAGAATGATGGAGATAGATAGAGTGATAGCGCAAGAGAGTGAGTGATAGAGGAATAGTGCGAGAGAGAGAGAGAGATAGAGCAATAGAGAGAGAGATAGAGTGATATTGCGAGAGAGTGAGTGATAGAGGAATAGAGCAATAGAGAGAGATAGAGTGATAGCTAGATAGAGTGATAGAGATAGATAGGTGATAGCATGAGAGAGTGAGTGATAGAGGAATAGAGCTATAGAGAGATAGACAGAGTGATAGAGAGATAGAGTAATAGTGCGAGAGAGTGAGTGATAGAGGAATAGAGTGAGCAAGCGATGTGAGGACGCTGTTCGTAGACTTTAGTTCCGCACTGAACACAGCCCGACCACATTAACCGGTCCACAGGTTGGGAAATCTGAGCCTGGGGAGCTCACTGTGCTCCTGGATGCTGGACATACTGGACTTTCTCCGCAAGAGACAGTCAGGATAGGAGAACACATTTCCTCCTGTCCCATCCTGAACACCACAGGGTTGTGTTCTGAGACCACTCCTCTTCTTCCACTTCACTCACGACTGTCCATCAACTCCCACCAGCAACATCATCGTCAGATTCGCTGACGACATCACCGCAATAGATTATAAATAACACTGAGTCAGCCTACAAGAAGGAGGTCCGGCATCGGCAACCATGGGGTAACAAAAACAACCTGGAACTGAACACATCCAAAACCAAACCAAGGAGATGATAATGGACTTCAGGAGATCGAAATAAACTGAGCACTCTGCCCTCTGGTGAGAGAAGCACAACAAAGGATGTAGTTACTCAGGAATCTCTGACAAGCCCGTCTACCCCGAGGCCTACTGACGGCAAGAGCCTCCTGACCTACTGCTGTACGGTGTGGTTTTGCAGCTGCACTGCAGGCCACCGGAAGACCTTGTGGTTGGAACCGCACTACACTGATGGACTTCCATCGAGGGCTCATGTGGCATGGTGGCGTGGCAAAAGGAGACCTGCCCACTGTGTCCATCTACAGGACTCGTTCTCAAAGATTGAGTTCTCTTACTGGTTATTGATACACAAATGAAAACCTATGTATAAATCTCATTATTTCCCTGATAATCTCCTCAAAACCCACACAGTCAATCCTCACATTTATTATAAAATAACATAATAATTAATCATACAATTGGGCAGTGGTGGTTCCTAAGGTTGGGGGTTCGAGTCCCCACAGGGCTGTCACTGTGCCCCCCCCCCCCCCCCCCCCCCCCCAGTGCAGCGAACTGGGTTATCAAAGGTGGGCCATGTCTGTCACTGTCTATGGTGAGAGGTTGATGTAAAAGAACCATCGCTGACCTTCGTAAAGAGGAGCTGCAAAGCCGTCAGCGTGTTTCTGGGGACAATTAGCAAGCGTTCTCGTGTCCCGGTTAATCTTCTCCTGAAGAGACCAAATGCTACACTACCCTACGGGGATAAGATATGATAATGAATCATACAATTTATAATTTGAATAATCTCCAGCTTGGACTGCTCGGGTTTGCAACCGGGTGTGATGTAGTTGAGACGTTGGTGTGATGCTGGTGAGGTGCAGGTGTGATGCTTGTATGATGCTGGTGTGATACTGCTGTGATGCAGGTGTGATGCTTTCGTGATACAGGTATTGTGCAGGTGTGATGCAAGTGTGATGCTGGCGTGATGCAGTTGAGATGTTGGTGTGATACAAGTGTGATGCTGGTGAGACGCAGGTGAGATGCTGGTGAGATGCAGGTGAGATGCTGGTGAGATACTCTTGAGATACAGGACACAGGTTCGGTGGCTCAGGCATCTGGGATACCTCCTAGTTGAGGTGTTGCAGGCATACCATCCTGGGGGCAGACCCAGGGCAAGCGGGAAGGATTATATGTGGATTTGGAACACCTTGTTCCCACTGGAAGAGCAGATAGTGATGACTGTGGAGGAGGACGCCTGCACGAGTGGTGGATGAATGATTATTGAACTCTTAATATACTGTATATTGTCTTCTTCTTCTTCTTCTTCTTCTTTTTTTTCTTCTTTTCCTCTCGGCTTTTCCCTTCAGGAGTCGCTACAGCGAATCATCTGCCTCCATCTCACCCTATCCTCTGCATCTTTTTCTCTTCCACCAACTACCTTCATTTTCTCCTTCACCACATCCATAAATCTTCTCTTTGGTCTTCCTCTAGGCCTTTTGCCTGGTAGTTCCAACCTCAGCATCCTACAACCAATATACTCACTATCCCTCCTCTGAACATGTCCAAACCATCTCAATCAGGCCTCTCTGACTTTGTCTCCAAAACATCTAACATGTGCTGTCCCTCTGATGTACTCATTTCTGATCCTATCCATCCTTGTTACTCCCAGAGAGAACCTCAACATTTTCATCTCTGCTACCTCCAGCTCTGCCTCCTGTCTTTTCCCCAGGGCCACTGTCTCTAAACCATACAACATCGCTAGCCTCAACACCGTCTTGTACAATTTTCCTTTCATTACTATATATATATATATATATATATATATATATATATATATATATATATATATATATATATATATATATATATATATATATAAAACTGTATATAGTATACATATAAAACTATAATAAACTAAAATCAATAAAAGAGCAAACAGCAAAATAATAATAATATAATAATAATAATAATAATAATAATAATAATAATAATAGGTAGAATTCTTTTAAAAAATAATCATTTACTCATGAAATAATTTTATTAATAAACATTGTTATCTGTATTGTTCTTAATGAACAGGCTCAGAGAACATTTACTCGTTCATTTATTCACTTTCTGAACCGCGTAAACCTAATTAGGGTCCTGGGGAGGCTGGTGCCCATCTCTGCCGAGTCCGGGCGAGGTACACCCTGGACAGCTCGTCGGCCATCACAGGATTTACTAATGCAGTATATATTGATCCATTAATAATGATATTTATACAAGGCGAAATGTTTAGGAATCGCCTCATCCAGGTCTCTGGTTCTGTATTGCACAGAAAAGTCCACTGATGATTTTATTCTCCCACAAACGGCTTTGATTCTGCTGTGGAATGGGCGCTCATCAAGAACACGCCAAACTCTGCCCTCTACTGGTTCATATTGGTCTAGAACTCAAAATAAATGTAAAGCTGCTTAAGTTTGTTTTTAAAAGTCATTTCGGAGCCACGACAGAAAGGCATGCATTGGGTGCGTGCGTGCGTGTGCGTGTGTGCGTACGTGTGAGTGTGTGTGTGTGTGTGTGCGTGCGTGCGTGTGTGTCGGAATGGAGGAACTGCTGCACTACAGCTTGATTTGAAGTCTCGTGACAGCTCGACTGTGACAGGAACACGTCTGAGCAAAGTGAACTCAAACCAGGTAACCATGTGTGTGTGTGTGTGTGTGTGTGTGTGTGTGTGTGTGTGTGTGTGTGTGTGTGTGTGTGTGTTTGTGTAACAGTTGTCTCTTGATGTAAATCTTTACCACATGTTTATTCCCCATCCTCTACGTTTATCTTTGTTGCCATGGCAACATCCCTAACATTTCCCAGCATCTCTCAGCTGTCTCGTCTTAATTCACTCGAGCTTGAAGTTCGAGAACGATCTGGAGGACCGAGAAACCTTCAGACGGACTCCAGCAGCTTGCAAAAGAAAAGCCCTTCAACTGACATGGGGACAACTGTCTGACCGACACACACACACACACACACACACACACACACACACACACACTGACCACCCGCTCGACTGCTCGTCTGTCCATGCTGGCACGGAGTGGGCTCTGTCCATCTGGCCTGGTCCAGGGCGCACACGCAGCCGTGACCGGTATAGTTTGCCCTTCGGCCGTCTGGTGATGTTTTAATACCGCTGGGATGATGGTGTGTGTGTGTGTGTGTGTGTGTGTGTGTGTGTGTGTGTGTGTGTGTGTGTGTGTGTGTGTGTGTGAATCCAAAAATATTTTGGTAAGGTGTTAATGCCACAATGAAAATGTTTCTATATAGAGACCTGGGGAAGGGCGCCGACACTTTTTTTCATCATATCAATCTTCACATTCCAAACAAGCAGGAGTCTACATGCCCCGCCCATTTCATTTCTTAATTAAATCTAGCGCGCATGCTCTGGGTTTTGATTGGCTGGTGAGTGTATTCCGCTATAGTACTGTACATACATACTGCACAGGTATTCAGTATTAAGTGCTGAACTATCAGTAAGAGAAGCAGGACATGGACTCTGGAACATCAGCTGCTGTTCGCTAAAGGGGCGGAGCCAGTAGAGTGATTGAAAAGATGCTCGTTTTTTGTGATGGAATTTTTATTGATCTGAAATTTTAATGATTTTCTAACATTACTGCTGAGAAGAAACTTTCATCAGGTTCTCACCGACATGATAACAGCGAAAACTCTCTCTCTCTCTCTCTCTCTCTCGCTCTCGCTCTCCCCCCTCTCTCGCTCACCCCCTCTCACCCTGTCTCCCTCCCTCTCTTTCTCCCCTCCTTTCTCCCTCACTCTCTTTCAACTCTCTCTCACCAAGGTCTCCTTATTCTCCCTTAAAAATGCCGCTAGTCATGAGATCAAGAAAATCTGTCATGAACTCGTCTGTTCTGAAAATGTTCTGGATTTTTATCTCTAACACTGGAGACTCCTTCCAGAAAGGTGACGGGTCGCTGCAAAAGAGCTGTTGCTATAGAAACAATAATGTATGATGATAATGTAAAGCTAAACAGGGGCAGTGGTGGTCTAGTGGTATATGGCGCTGTATCCCTGATCCTAAGGTTGAGGGTTCGAGTCCCGCTCTCCACAAGGTTGTCACTGTCTCCTCCACTGTGCAGCTAACTGGGTTATCAAAGGCGGGCCATGTCTGTCACTGTCTATGGTGAGAGGTTGATGTAAAAGAACCATTGCTGACTTTCGTACAGAGGAGCCGCAAAGCCGTCAGCGTGTTTCTGTCCCTTGCTAAAAGGGTTGTGTCAGGAAGGGCATCCGACCTAAAAACCTATGAACCAAATCAAACGTGCCAATCATTCGATGTGGCGACACCTGAGAAAGGGAAAAAGCCGAAAGAAATTTCATCTCATAATGTAAAGCTGAACAACATCTTCCGACCAATTACAATCCAGAATTCATCAGCACTAAAACCGAGTCTATTAAGATCAACATCGAGTAAATTCTCAGATTTCTTACGGGCACCCCCCCCCCCATCCTCCCCCCACACCCCCCCATCCCCGTTTCTTAGTACACAGTCAGCGCCTCTTTATCAGCACGGCTCTTTGTTTACCGGACGTGATGGTCTAGCGGCTCGGCTCTGACACACCAGCGGGAGACAGCGAGAAAGACGACAAGCAATAAACACGCTGCCTCTTCACCGTCACAACGGGGATCAGATCAAAATAAACACACAAAAGACACATGCGGCTAAGAGGCACACGGCAAAAGACAAGCACATACACACACAGTGACAAAGACGCGCAGCCTCGTCCTTGCAGACCACGCTGGAGCCCTGTAAGCGTGTGAGGTGTCCCAGGCCGAATGAAGGTTACAACTCTAGAGATCTTGTTCTGTGAAGCCGGAACGTAAACCACATCTTCATCCTGAGGTGCAGAAAATTACCCAGCATTCAACTGTTAAAAAGAAACAAGGCTGATGTCGCTAAGTTTACAGCCTGCCATTTAGCTTGATGTACTAAGAACATGAGGATGATCTACAGCGGTGACTCGTTTCTAAAGTAGAGGCTAGTAATGCTAAACTGAGCTAATGGTCAGAGGTACACAAATAATGAGTTATGCAAAATAATAATGCTCTCATTATTTATATTTTTTCTATATGAGGCTCTTTAAGTTTAATATGTGTCTCATCATCAGCATCATCTTCCTCCGTTTAATCAGGGTTGGGTCGTGGGGGCAGCAGCCTAAGCAATGAGGTCTAGACGTCCCCCTCCCAGTTCCACTTACTCCAGCTCTTTTGGGGGGAGGCATTCCCAGACGAGCCGAGAGACATAATCCCTCCGGTGTGTTCTAGGTCGATCCCGGGGTCTCTTCCTGGTCGAACACCACACCAGGGAGGCATTCGGCGGCATTCTAACCAGATGCTCGAGCCACCTCAACTGGCTCCGCTCAATGCGGAGGAGTAGCGGTTCTACTCCAAGTTCTCCCCGCATGTCTGAGCTTCTCATCCTATCACTAAATGAGAGCCCCATCACCTGGAAAAGGAAGCTCATTTCAGCCACTTGTATTCGCATTCTTGCTCTTCAGTCACTACCCAAAGCTTGTGACCATAGGTGAGGGTTGGAGCATAGATTGACTGGTAAATTGAGAGCCTTTTGACTCAGCTCCATCTTCACCATGACGGACCGCTACAGGCTCTGCTTTAAAGCAGAGGCTGCAGTGATTTGTCTGTTGATCTCATGCTCCATCCTTCCCTCACTCCTGAACAATACCCCAAAATGCTTGAACTCCTCCACTTGGAGCAGGACCTCATTCCCGACCTAGAGGGTGCATTTCAGCCTTTTCTGACTGAGAACCATGGGCTTGGATTTGGAGGTGTCGATTCTCATCCCAGCTGCTTTGCACTCGATTGTAAATCGCTCCAATGAGAGCTGGAGGCCCCAGATTGATGAAGCCAAAAGAACAATATCATCCGTAAAAAGCACAGACGAGATCCAATGGCCACCAAACCAAAACCCCTCAATGCCTAGGTTGCATCTAGAAATTCTGTCCAACCACAGCCTTTGGGGACTCCAACCCTCACCAGAAATTGATTCAACCTGTGCAAATGGACCAAATTCTGGCTCCGTTGATACATTGACTGAAAGGCCTGTAACAACCGGTCCGGAACACCATACTCCTGGAGTACGCCACAAGATATCCTGAGGGACACGGACAAAAGCCATATTGAAATCCACAAAACACATGTGGACAGATTGGGCAAATTCCCTTTACCCCCTCCAGGACCTGTAACGTGTATAAGGCTGGTCGAGAGAGCCGCGGCAAGGATGAAAACCACGTTGTTCCTCCTGAATCTGAGGTTCGAGTATCAGTCAGATCCTCCTCTCCAGAACCATTGACTTCCCCGGGTTGGCTGAGGAGTGTGATTCCATCATAATTGGAACACACCCTATGGACCCCCTTTCCAAAAGGGGGATGACCAACCTGGTTTGCCAATCCAGCGGTAAGCCCCCCGATGACCACGCAATGTTTCAGAGATGTGTCAACCAAAACAGTCCGACAACATCCAGAGCCCCGAGAGATTCATGGCGGATCTCATCCACCCCAGAGGCCAATCACCAGGGAGTTTTTGACTACCTCAGTGACATCAGCTTCAGTGATGGGTGGACCCCAACTCAAACCCCCAGGGTCTTCCTCCTCCACAGAGGGATCGGCGACAGCTCAGGCTGCAGTATGTTTGGTCTGTCAGTACCTGTCCGCTGCCTCGGAAGTCTCGCAGGCCAATAAGACCCAATATCTAAGACCCTCACCAAACTCCTCCCACGAAAGAAAATATTTGTCTTCCTGGTAATATTTATGCCAAAGTTTAAACAAACAGCAAAAAAACAAAGTGAATCAATCTCACTCTAATTCTGACTCAAGAACTGTGAAAGCAAATGTTCTTGATCACACATCCCAAATGATTCAATTTATCTATAGTACAGTGTTAGATAGTGGGACTGATGGCGTAGTGGTGCTGCACTCATGTGTGTTCGAATCCCAGTTAGACCCACCCCAGTGCTAAGACCCCTGGGCAAGGTCTTAACCACAAGTGTGCCTCTTTTCACCCAGCAGTATAAATAGCGTAGGCCTCCGTCAGTCCCGAAGGACTATGGCTGCGCTCTGGCCAGTATCCCGACTGGTGATACTCCCCAGTGCACAGAGCCTGGGTAGGGAGTAATGAGGGACAGGCTGTTACCCAAGCAGCAAGTCCCCCCCTGTCTCGGCGCCACCGGAAGGATCCAATGGAAAGGCAAGTGCCGATACGACTGGGTTCCAGTGCCGCTGCAGGAGAGAAACTACGGTCAATTTAGAACGGCCAATTAACCTACAGTGCACGGCTTTGGATTATGGGGAAACCGGAGCACCCGGAGGAAACCCGCACAAGCACGGGGAGAACATGCAAACTCCACACAGAAACGCCCAGGCCGGGAATCGAACCCGGGCCTTCTTGCTGTGAGGCGGACGTGCTAACCACTACGTATACCCAGCAGTATAAATGGGTACCAGTAAAATATACTGGGAAGGTAACCTGTGATGGACTAGTGTCCCATCCAGGAGGAGTTGAACTCCTGGTAGCTTCACGCTACGGAAACCGGGGATAAGCAGCAGCCTGTTGAGCCACTAGGCTCAGGTGTAAAAAGTGCAACAGACTTACTTACACTGTGCCAAATTTTGAAAAATGTAAGCAAAAAAATAAAATAAAAGCAGTAAAATAAATTGGTCCCAGTACAGAGCCCTGAGGTAAACTCAAAAAACTGGAGGGAAAAAAGAATTTTTATGCATCATCATCATCATCATCATCATCATCATCATCAGTATCTCTTTGAGAGACTAATAAGCTACTAAGTACCAGAAGCATATATTTACCACCATTGTATGTTACGCAACATATGACAGTGACGTTTTCAATCATTTATCAAAAACCATGTAAAAACCTTCGTGTGTACTTTAAGGGTGAAGCCATCCGCTATAAAATCAAGATAATGCTGTTTAATTTATTTATTCTGTACAAGACGATTACACGACAGCTTAAACTCATCTTGGTGTTTTCTTTTTTCTGGGATTATGTTTTTTTTGTTGTTGTTTTTTTTATAGCTGAAACTCTCAAGGATGTTCAGGAGAACAGAAGGTGAATCAGAAAACGTTACAGAATAAATGGCTCAATGGATCAATCCCCACATGCTACTCTCTATTACACAATTCCAGGATGTGGAGCTTTAAATGGAGTGACATCGTTCCTCTAATTCCTCGCTCGCCGTCATTCCTGCTTTGTGTCCTGCACGAGTGAAAACGCTATCAGTCCTGACGCAAAAATAATTAATTCCTCCTTATCTGGAGAGGAGCACTTCAAACCCAATCCGCCTAACCGGCAACTCTTTATTCACAGGTGGAGCTGACACTCTGTCTCTCTCACACACACCAAGAAAAGATTAATTGCATGTCTTAAGGGGATGACTGCTATTGGAGAGCACCTGAAAGATCTGAGACGGAGGAGAGAGCGACAGAGAGATAAGATTGTCAGAGAGAACACAGCAGCTCCGCGATGGCGCCTGCAGAGGGCATTCGCCATTGATCCTGCTGTCTCCACTGCTTTCTCTTTTTCCTCTATTAAGACTGACACCGTGTTATCTTCATCGCCTGAGTTCTGCCTCTGCTCCCAAAAGAAATGAGGAGGAGGAGGAGGAGGAGGAGGAGGAGGAGGAACAAGCTCACAGAAAAATAATGCAGCTACACAACAAAAGCTGCAGAGGTTCAGTGATGGAAGTTTTTCTTTAAGATGCAGAAGGAGAGATGAAGACAAAGAGGACTGTCGGGGTCACTTCGTCCTCTCAGCTACAAAAAACTGCACAAAATGATTAACCCCGTCCTGCAGGTGGAGCTGTTTTCGAAAAAACCTCCTCGGTGACAGCATAGTGATAGAAAAGTTAATAAATGTCTTTGCATCTCGAAAACCACAAAAACCCAACAGCGACTGAACAGTG
>CM045743.1:45707642-45712642 GCA_024760905.1 Plotosus lineatus | reverse complement strand
TGACGATGATAACAATCCCCTTAATCCTTTGCACTGAAAACGAAACCGCTCTAATTTCACCTTTATCCTCTTAAACATCCATCTTGCTTAACAAATTAACCTTTTTTCACCGTCACACACTCGCACAAATTGGGCCACGTCCAGCTTCCTACCTGCCGTTAATTACCCTGATGCTATCGGGCCTCATCTACATTCTGGAGCGGAATTGATTTCTCCTCCTCCCTCAGTTTTGGAGCAAATTGAGGCTCGAACCGAGTCAGGGAGTCAATTGGCGGCTCTGTGCGACCGACTGTGGAGGAAAAACGGAGGCATTATTGTGTGCTTAATCAGTTCGCCACTCAAAAAGGTCACTTCCAGACACCCGGTAGGATTTAATTAAAAGAGCGACACAATGGTCGGAGCTGCTTGTCTGAATTTGATAACGATACAAACGAGCCTTCAATGGCTAATCCTGTATTTAGAATGAAAGAGAGGAAAGAAAGAGAGAGAGAGAGAGAGCGAGAGAGAGCGAGAGAGAGAGAGAGAGAGAGAGAGAGAGAAAACACAGTAGCACAGAAGATGTTGGTGAAAAATGAGAGTGAGAGACATAGGGATGAGTGTGCGAGGCTCTCCGGGGCCGGGGCCAGGTGTGGATTGCGGTGATTTCAATAAACGACGCAATTAAAGGAACAATGGGAGCATGTTTCATTAGAGTCAAATCATCCCAGTCTTAGAGCTGGACACACTCACACACTCGCACACTTACACACATTAACACACACTCACACACTCACACACACTAACACACACACACACACTCACACACACTCGCACACTAACACACACTCACACACTCGCACACTTACACACATTAACACACACTCACACACTCATACACACTAACACACACACACACACACACACACACTCACACACTCACACACTCGCACACTTACACACATTAACACACACTCACACACACTAACACACACTCACACACACTCACACACACTCGCACACTTACACAAACTAACACACATTCACACACTCACACACTCGCACACTTACACACATTAACAAACACTCATACACACTAACACTCACACACACTCGCACACTAACACACACTCACACACACTAACACACACACACTCACACACACGCATTACACTTACACACATTAACACACACTCATACACACTAACACTCACACACACTCGCACACTAACACACACTCACACACACTAACACACACACACTCACACACACGCACACTCACACACTCGCACACTTACACACATTAACACACACTCACACACACACACTCACACACACTCGCACACTTACACACACTCACACACTCACACACTCGCACACTTACACACATTAGCACACACTCACACACTCACACACACACACTCACACACACTCTCGACACTTACACACACTCACACACTCGCACACTTACACACATTAACACACACTCACACACTCACATACACTAACACACACACACACACTCACACACACTCGCACACTAACACACACTCACACACTCGCACACTTACACACATTAACACACACTCACACACTCATACACACTAACACACACACACACACACACACACACACTCACACACACTCACACACACACACACACACACACTCACACACACTCGCACACTTACACACACTAACACACATTCACACACTCACACACTCACACACTCGCACACTTACACACATTAACACACACTCATACACACTAACACTCACACACACTCGCACACTAACACACACTCACACACACTAACACACACACACTCACACACACGCACACTCACACACTCGCACACTTACACACATTAACACACACTCACACACACACACTCACACACACTCGCACACTTACACACACTCACACACTCACACACTCGCAGTTACACACATTAGCACACACTCACACACTCACACACACTAACACACACTCACACACACACACACACTCACACACACTCGCACACTTACACACACTCACACACTCGCACACTTACACACATTAACACACACTCACACACTCACACACACACACACTCACACACACTCGCACACTTACACACGCTAACACACACTCGCACACTTACACACATTAACACACACTCACACACACTCACACACACACTCACACACACACACACACACACACTCGCACACCTACACACACTAACACACACTCACACACTCACACACTCGCACACTTACACACATTAACACACACTCACACACACTAACACACACACACACACTCGCACACTTACACACACTCACACACTCGCACACTTACACACATTAACACACACTCACACACTCACACACACAAAACGTGCACTCACACACATTCACACACTCACACACTCACACACACTAACACACACTCACACACACACACACACTCGCACACTAACACACACTCACACACTCACACACTTGCACACTTACACACATTAACACACACTCACACACTCACACACTCACACACACTCACACACACACTCACACACTTACACACACTAACACACACTCACACACTCACACACTCGCACACTTACACACATTAACACCCCCTCACACACTCACACACTCACACACACTAACACACACACACACACACACACACACACACACACACACACACACACACACACACACACTCAAACACACAAAACGCACACTCACACACTTACACACATTAACACACATTAACACACACTCACACACTCACACACACTAACACACACACACAACGCACACTCACACACTTACACACATCAACACACAAGTCACACACTCACACTCTCACACACACACAGACACACAGACACACTCAGACACACACTCACACACACACACACACACACACACACACACACTTGCACACTCACACACACACTCATACATTTATGGACACTCAAACACACTCACACACACTCACACTCTTGCACCCTTGCACATACTTGCACACTCACACACAATCACACTCACACACACTCACACACTTGCACGCACACACACTTGCACATACTCACATACTCACACACACTCACAAACACACACTCATACACACACACACACACACACACACACACACACACACACACACACACACACACACACACACACACACACATGACTCCTGTTCCACACAGGTACTCTGTGTGATCTAACATAAATATCTGAATGTTTTTTGGGAGCAGTGGTGGCCTGGTGGTAAAGGGTGCTGGATCACTGATCCTAAAGTTGGGGGTTCAAGCCCCACTTTCACCCGGTTGTCACTGTCCCCCCTAGTGTACTAACTGGGGTATTTAAAGGCTGGTCATGTCTTTCACTGTCTGTGGTGTGAGGCAGTAAAAGAGCCAACGCTGACTTTTGTCAGGAGGAGCTGCATAGCGGTCAGTGTGTTTCTGCCCTGCAATGGCCTGGCGAGCTGTCCAGGATGTAATCTGCCCTTACCTGGAGTCGGCTGGGATGGGTGCCAGCCTCCTTGCGACCCTAATTAGAATTAAGCGGTTACAAAAAATGAATGAATGAATGAATATTTATTTTTGATTACTTTTAGATAAATTCTCCACTTATTTTGTTTTTTTGCAAAGTGGCGATATTTCCGAAAGTTCTAGAACAGTATATTGACGATGTGCGGGGGAAAAGACAATAAAACAGAATAAAAAGTCACCAGCACGTGACTGAATCAGCTGCGAGCTTTGAGCCTCGAATGAATTAAAAAGCACCGTGTGTGTGTGTGTGTGTGTGTGTGTGTGTGTGTGTGTGTGTGTGTGTGTGTGTGCGCTACAGCTTGAACTGCAATTAACGAAGCTAATGAGGTCTCTCGCTGTTCCGCATTTCAATCCTCCCAAAAATGTTGGATGCAGTCATAAAATGAAGTTTCTGAATGATGGGCAGGATTAATATTTAAACACTTTGGTTTATGGAAGATATCACACACACACACACACACACACACACACACACACACACACACACACACACACACTGCAGATGGGGCCCTGCATGTATGATTAGCGAGTGATTGCATGATAATAGTATGATAATCGTGATTAATCAGATGGAAGTTTCCGGAGGGCGTTTGTAACTTGCATGCTAAATGCAGACTCGTGCTAAACAGAAAATTACCCATCATGCTACAGGACGACTGGGGAGAAATCGTCTACAGTGCAAGGGGCTCAGTCTCTCTCTCTCTCCCTCTCTCACTCTCTCTTACTCTCACTCTCTCACCTAAAATTGAAAGACACAAAGAATCCTAAAGGGGGCGTGGCCTGAGTGCAGGTTCAATATAAAAAGCTATGGCTTGTATGCTAAATACAGCGATCCCTCGCTACTTCGTGCTTCAGTTTCTGAAGCTTCAGTGCATCGCAGGTTTTTCAAAAATATTCATAGAAAAATAATAAAATAAGGAAATTAAGGAAGAAGAGGGGAAAAGTTAAGGAAAATTATTATTATTGATGCTTATATAGCGCATTATTCATACACGTGGATACTCAATGTGCATGAGAATGTTGCGTTGTTCTATCCTTTTGATGCTGAGCGCCAAGCAGGAAGCAACAACTCCCAAATTTTAACGTCTTATGGTATGATGCGGCCGGATTCGAACTCCGACCTTCCGGAGGATAAAGCGGACGCTCTACCAACTGAACTAAATCCCCGGCGCAAAATGCTGCAAAACAAAGGAAATTATGCAACAATAAAAAACACAAACAAACAAAAACAAAACAAACACCCCAATCAAACTACTTACATTTTTATGTGAGGTGTGTGTGTGTGCGTGTGCGTGTGCGTCTCTGTATGTGTGTGTGTATTTATATTTTATGCATTATTTTTGAACGTTTAATTGTTATTATAAGCATGTAATAGCGTTGAACATGTATTTATTGTCTGTCTTGTCTGTCTTCCTTTCGGCTTTTTCCCTTTTACTTGGGAGTCGCCACAGTGAATCATCTGATTCGCAC
>CM045743.1:45695142-45702642 GCA_024760905.1 Plotosus lineatus | reverse complement strand
ACTCGCCTGTTCTGCACTCGTCAAAAGCCTTTTCTCACACGTTCACCTGAGTTGAATTCCCAGTGTAATCTACAGTCTCGAGCCATCTGCTCACGAACCGAAAGGCCAATATGCTAAATCCCAAACTAAACACTGAGCTAATTTCATATGATTGGCTCCGAGTGGACGAGCGCCAACTTATTCAGCATAATCCTCAAATCAACACGGCTAAAGGAGACGAGCAGAGTGTGGATAACAAACACTCTCCTGAGCAAACACAGCACACAATCACATTACAGCAGGAGATGAGTTTCTACAGAAACACTGCATTAAAAAAAGAACAATACATATTCATCTGCTTTTATTTATAAAGATTTAAGCTGTCGAAGAAACTTACGGTGAATAAGGTGTGGCCCTTGTGCCTGTTACAGTGAAAGAGGTGTGGCCTCTATATTATTTAGTCAGGGTGAGGCATCAGTGTCTGTTAAACTGAAAGAGGCGTGGCCTCTGCGCTTGTAAGGATCAGTGAAGTGGGTGTGGCCTCTGTCCCTGTAATACTGAAAGAGGTGTGGCCTTTGTGTTTTTAGTTACAGTGAAGATGTGGCCTCTGTGCCTGTTAATTACAGTGAAGAAGGCGTGGCTTTTGTGCTTTTAAGTTCCAGTGAAGGAGGCGTGGCTTCTGTCTCTGGTATTACAATTAAGGAAGGTAAAGTCTGGTGGGCTTTTTACACCCGAGCCGAGTGGCTCATAGGCCGGTGCTTATCCCCGGTTTCTGCGGCGTGAAGCAACCAGGAGTTGAACTCGTCCTGGATGGGACGCTGGTCCATCGCAGGTTCCCTTCCCAGTATATTTTCACTGGTACCCATTTATACTGCTGGGTGAACAGAGGCACACTTGTGGTTGAGACCTTGCCCAGGGGTCTTAGCACAGTGAGGGTCTCACTGAGATTTGAACTCACAACCTCCCGATCATGAGCCCAGCACCCTAACCACTACGCCACCGGCCCCACGTGTGACAGCTAAACTGGTAAACAATTAACATGCAATGTTACAGAAGCCGAAAAAGTTCCATTTGGGTTTCTGTCATCGATAGTAAAATCATGTTACAATTAAGCAGAACACATTTGCCTACAGGTGACCACGTCCTAAAATGCCTCGAATTTACAAAATATTCTCTTTTCTCCCACAGATGCCCTGCTGGACATGAATCATAAATATATAATCAGGTAAATACATTTTAAGGTTACCTGTCTACTGATGTGTAGCTCACGCCCCTTTCCTATACGATACTCCTTTACTCAGCCCCAATGTTTATCTGTCAATCAAAAACGTGGAAATGGGATACACACAATACTGCATCTGTGAGCAAACACACACACACACACACACACACACACACACTCAATTATACACACAAACAAATACTCATACACACACACACACACACCCACACACACACACACACACACACACACACACTCAATTATACACACAAACAAACACTCATACACACACACACACACACACACACACACACACACACACTCAATTATACACACAAACAAACACTCATACACACACACACACACACACACACTCACACACACACACACACACACACACACACACACACACTCACACTCAATTATACACACAAACAAATACTCATACACACACTCTCTCCATACACACACACACACACACACACACACACACACACACATACTCTCCACACACACACTCACACTCAATTATACACACAAACAAATACTCATACACACACACACACACACACTCACACACACACACACACACACACACACACACACACACACACACTCAATTATACACACAAACAAATACTCATACACACACTCTCTCCATACACACACACACACACACACACACACACACACACATACTCTCCACACACACTCACACTCAATTATACACACAAACTAATACTCGTGCACACACACACACACACTCACACACACACACACACACACACACACACACACACACACACACACACACACACACACACAGACACACACACACACTCAATTATACACACAAACAAATACTCATACACACACACATACTCTCCACACACACACTCACACTCAATTATACACACAAACAAATACTCATACACACACTCTCTCCATACACACACACACACACTCAGACAAATACTCATATACACACATAAGCGCACGTGTATAGTGCTGTGAGGTAAAAGACAGCCATGATGGTCAACTTCAGGTCAGAAAAACATCTGCTTTGCAACCAAGAACATTTAATTGTATCTCAAGAAGATGCTCTGGGTGTTGCACGGCCTGAGCTCAGATGAGTAAATTTGATTTAATTCACTAAATAGAGTCAATACATTCATAAGATTCATCAAAGGTCATTTTCTTGCATAAAATTAAATGATTCCATTTGATTTGATTCACTGAACAAATTGAATCATTTCATTTGATTCAATGGAAGTTAAATTATTCCATTTAAAGATTATATTTGAGGGGCAG
This sequence comes from Plotosus lineatus, assembly GCA_024760905.1. Lineage (NCBI taxonomy): Eukaryota > Metazoa > Chordata > Actinopteri > Siluriformes > Plotosidae > Plotosus > Plotosus lineatus. The sequence continues at coordinate 45,700,130 of CM045743.1, read as the reverse complement.
TGGTGGTCTAGTGGTATAGGGCGCTGGATCGCTGATCCAAAGGTTGGGGGTTCAAGTCCCACTCTGCACAAGGTTGTCACTGTCCCCCCTCCCAGTGCGGCTAACTGGGTTATCAAAGGCGGGCCGTGTCTGTCACTGTCTATGGTGAGAGCTTCATGTAAAAGAACCATTGCTGACTTTCGACAAGAGGAGCTGCAAAGCCGTCAGCGTGTTTCTGCCCTGCGATGGCCTGGCGAGCTGCCCAGCGTGTACTCTGCCCTCGCCCGAAGTTGGCTGGGATGGGTGCCAGCCTCCCCTGTGACCCAAGTTAGGATTAAGCGGGTACAGAAAATGAACTGATGATGATGAAAGGATTATATTTGATTACAATCAAATTCAGTTCCTCGACTCATTGATTGATTTGATTTAAGTGGGGTGTAGGTTTTGTTTGATGTTCGGCACACTGGAGGAACTACATAGTATAATTATGTTTCTAGTTTTTTATTACTGTATAAATGAAAAAGCTTCAGATAAAGCCGATATCCACAAAACCTCCAGCCACTCAAAATAAAACCTCACGCACTCATATCGGGTAACGTTTTCTCCCCGAGTGTGATGGACCGACCCAAAAACGCATGTTGCCTCAGTTCGAAAAAAGGCTGCTGGTGACCATTGCATGTCACGGAGGGGGCGTGTGCATGTTTCGCCCCGCCCTTGTCGGTGGTGGTCGTATGATAGGGAAGTTTATACTGATGGGTGGGAATTGGATCCGACTAAATCAGAGAGAAAATGCAGAAAAAAAGCAACACCCTTGCCATACCTAGGACTTGAACCAAAGACCTTCTTGCTATGAACCAAAGGCCATGCGGGAGGTCTGTGTGTTACCGTCTAAGCCTGAAGGTTAAGCAGCTCTGGGAAATAAAGCAGGATGGACGTTCGTTTAGCCTGATCAGAATGTTGATGGTGTGATGAGTGACATCACAGGTCATAAAACAGGTGGATTCGTTCATTAAAACCCACAGCAGCACAAACAGAAAAGCTTTTAATCGGTTTTCTGCTCGTACCACGTGCCGACTTCATGGGTCGCTGATCTACACGTCGAACAGCAAACAACGAGGCGTTTGAAGAACGCTCGCTTCCCCTGGCCGGCTGCGAATCACCAATTATTCTCCTTCACACTAGGTGTCGATGTTAATTTCAACGTCGGGTGAAGTCTCTGATCAGCATCTGAATAAGCTGTCACACAAGGTCTTGACTCCTGACAAAAATGAAATTGCATTTGTAATTTGGACTGAAATTTCAATTTTGGCGTTGCTGTGAAAACAGGCCATGCGGAACAGAATCCGGGGAATTAGCACAGTCTGGGGGGGCGTGTGGAACCCCAAAACTTTACCCAGAGCTCGGACACCGTCTTATCTTACATCGCAGGTGTAGAAATTTACTCCGAAGCCTATAGTCTGTGTTTCCATCCATTCATCAGCTTCATCCTCCTCCTCCTCCTCCTCCTCCTGCTGCTGCTGCTGCTGCTGCTGCTGCTGCTGCTGTCGAGAACACAGATGTTAGACAGTAAAAATAAATCACCAACAATTACAAGCTGAAGGATAATCAATAACAACACATTTTCATGCAAACAAGACATTTTCCCAACAGCAGGCGAGATATATCATCAATCAGCGGAATGATCTGTACATTATAATTGAGCGGCTCCAGTATAACAGGGATGAAGGTACAGGGTCGTGTTCTGAGTGAGACCCGGAAAGGCTTGGAAATGTTTTTTCTGGACGAAAATGCGATTTCAACAAAAAATATCCTTCAGAGCAGAAGCTTCCACAGAACCAAGTTCAAGTCTCCATAAACCCAACTTCTCCAACATGAAATCAGGTCAGGTCAGGTCAGGTATGAGGACATGCGCCAGGACGGCACTTCGCTGCGTCCACCAACCGCCTCCACTCATCCGGCCGTCTCCTGGCAATCGACCAGGCCTGCACAGGGCCCATACCCCCCCCCCCCCCGGCAGGGCAGCCCTCAGCTGCGACAACCACATCGCATGCGGCCGTCCCCACGATCGGCTCCAGCCCCTAGGATCTCGAACGGACAGGATCCGGTGTGCTGGGTTAGAAGGCGGGAAACGCGCCAAGTGCCCGTAGTAGCGCAGCTGACGGTCGCGGATCAGGCAGGTTACTCTTACCATCCTCGAGCACCTTCCAGTTGGTAAAGGGAAGTCGTAACGAAGGAGTCCAGTCGTCGTCGTCCAAGCTCAACCGTGAGCGTCCATGTCTCGCTCGAGTAGAGCAAGACAAGGAGCACAAAGGAGCGAAAGACTCGGGCTTTCGTTCGCCTGCTCAGATACCTCGACCGCCACACGGTCCTGTCCAGCGAGTTCATCGCCCCGTAGGCGAGGCCAAGTCGACGATTGATCTCGGCCCTGCAATCAGTGGAACGATGGACCACGTTGCCAAGGTAAGTGAAAGACTCCACGATCTCTACTCTTTCACGACCCACAGCGATCGAGTCAACAGCAGCATCCAAAAGGTCGCCGAAAGCCCTCAAGAGGTCAATCATGAAATCCCGGCGGAATAAAGCGCTCCGTGTCCATGTGGGTGTAAAACAAGAGAGATCTCCACTTCCTGCAGTGATTTTAAAGGTTTTGTGGCTCAGGGTTCTTCCTTATGATCCGTATTCACTACCAGAACCTTCTCCCTACTTACAGAATCCCAGAACCATTTCCCCCATTATATAATACTAAACCAATCAGAAGCCTCACAACAGATACGACTCGGCATAAATAGAACTCGTCTGTCGCCCAGGAGACATGAGTACGACGGTGCTGATTGGTGGCGAGCCGGTTTCGTCTAGTTTCTGGATGTTCACGAGGTTCCGATACGGACATTCAGAATCTGGTTCTGTACTGCAATTATTATTTACTCAAAAGAAGCTTTTCCTGATAGTAAACAAACACAGTTCAATTCAGTCTTATTTGTGTTTTTGATTTTACAGTTGTGTCGGAGTTTACAAAGTATAAGAGAATTTAAACATTTCCTACAACCCCTACGCATGCACAATGAGTGTCGCCCGCGCCAACAGTGGCGAGGAAACGCTCCCTCAGTAGACGTGAGGAAGAAACCTTGAGAGGAACCAGTGGAGCCATAAAGATACAAAACATATACGAGAAATTCATTACAGTCCAAAATGTGGTCCGGTTGGTTCTACAACTGTAAGTCCAAAATAATTGTTAGGAAGAGTTTATATCACCAGCAGTGAAAAGTCTGTTCACAGTTAGTGCACATCTGGATCCATTTAGATCTTCATCAGCAGGAGGGAGCGGCTTCCAAAATGAGAACTCAGCATCAACACACCAGGACCGACCCAGAGAGCAGAAGGCTCAGTATCACCGGCTTCCCAGAAGGAGCATGTGTACCTCAACAAAAACAGATTGAGAGAGAGAGAGAGAGAGAGAGAGAGAGAGAGAGAGAGCAAAGAGAGAGGAGAGAGAGAGAGAGAGAGGGAGAGAGAGAGCAAAGAGAGAGGACAGAGAGAGAGAGAGAGAGAGAGAGAGAGAGCAAAGAGAGAGAGAGAGAGAGAGAGAGAGAGAGAGAGAGAGAGAGAGAGAGAGAGAGAGAGAGAGAGATAGAGAGAGTTCTTTTGATTCTTAAAACTTATCAGTAAAATTCTACCAAAAACTGAAAATTCAGTTTTTGATTCTGAATCAATTTGATGAATCAATTCAAAAGAAGTTTACATTTTAATCTCAGCTCGAAAAGTTTCACTTTTTTTTAAAGTTTTCAATTTTAAAATCATTATTCAATTTAATGATTAGATTCCACAAGTAATTTTATTTAGAGAATGTTGAAGTAAAGACTTGAAAGATTCATATCAGAATAAACAGAATCTGTGATTTGATTAAATTGATTCAGTTCCATAAATATTCTCACAAAGTTCATTTCTATTCCATTACGAGTCAGTAGATATATTCATTGATTCATTTAATTTGATTCAATTTACAGGATGCTCATATTCTGAAGCTCAAACATGCACACCCACACACCCACACACACACACATACACACACACACACACACACACACACACACACAAACACATGCACATGCACACACACACACACACACACACACACACACATAAACACACACACACATAAACACACACACACACACACACACATACATGCATATACGTACACACACACCCAAACACACATGCACATGCACACACACACACACACATACACCCGCACGCACATGCACAAACACACACAGGCACATATGTATACACACACACACACACACACACACAGCTGCACATACACACGCACACACACGCACATGCACACATACATACATACATACATTCATACACACACACACACACACGCATACATACACACACACACACACAAACACACACACACACACACACACGCACACACACACTCACACACACACACACACACACACACACACATACATGCATATACGTACACACACACCCAAACACACATGCACACACACACACATACACCATGCACGCACATGCACAAACACACACAGGCACATATGTATACACACACACACACACACACACACACAGCTGCACATACACACGCACACACACGCTGCATGCACACATACATACATACATGCATACATTCATACACACACACACACACACACACACACACACACACACACACACATACATACACACACACACACACACACACACACACACACACACAAATACACACATACACAAAAAACAAATCCACACACACACAAATACACAGATGGAAGTTAACAGGCTCGGCGTAGAGCCCACATCAACACTACCGTGCAAATCGGAGATCAGATCAGGCACCATCTGCACTGTGTGTGTGTGTGTGTGTGTGTGTGTGTGTGTGTGTGTGTGTGTGTGTGTGTGTGTGTGTGAGAGAGAGAGAGAGAGAGAGAGAGAGAGAGAGAGAGAGAGAGAGAGAGCGTGAGCTCCATCAC